>WMED01012534.1:0-14781 GCA_019650415.1 Pipa parva
GTATTTTTCTTTGAAAAATGTAATTAAAATAAAGCAATCTGAAGTAAAAAGGGAAGAAAACACATCAACAAACCATGAAATGTGTATAAAGGAAATCAATTATCCTAAGAAAGAAAAAATAAATTACAAGGGAGGACATAAGAAGCTATAAAAAAAAAAAAATGGGATTCACTATAGGCTTACTCTTAAAGATGATGTTCTTTAGTGTTTACAAGTGAGCAAACAATGTAGAAAAGTTCCTTACAAAGCTCTACATCAGTGTTTCCCAAATGCCGGGTCGCGACCCGGTACCAAGCCACCAAAATGAAATGCCGGGTCACGAGCGCCCGTAAGGTAAGGGACTTCGCGAATGGCACCGCTCATGAATATTCATGAACGGTGCCGTGCGCATGCGCGAAGTCCCTTATCTTAGCGCATGGCACCGCTCATGAATATTCATGAGCGGCGCTCTTGTGACCCGGTTATTTTTGTGCTTATCCTTCGTGCCGGGTCACAAAGGATAAGCACAAAAATAACTGGGCCACAAAAAAATCAACTTTGGGAAACACTGCTCTACATCATTACAGAAAGTTCCAAAAATACAAAGCTAAGCTTGATCAACACTATTAAAAACCACCACTGGACCAATTTTAAAGGAATAGGATTTATACCAGGAAGTGCATAGACTTGCACTGTTTTGAAATTCACCACAAGCAAATGGTTCAATGAGATTTTTTTTAAATATATAACTTTCTACTATAAAATATAAGTTCATGAATATAGATTATTTAAACAAGGGGAAACATTGTCCTCCTGACCTAAATTTAAACCCATAAAAGTCAGCACTGGGTACATAGCACTATTATTTTAAAAGTATGTGATATAATTCAAGCTGGGCCTTTGATCACTAAGAACGATTACTGCAATAGCAAATTAGGTAAATAATGGTTTGATAAATTACAGTGTAGATGTATATGTAAAGTCATTAACCTGGGCCAAAGTAATCAGAATTTTAGATTAAGTGTAAGCAAAAAAGAAATATATATATATATTATATATATATATATATATAAAAAAGAAAGATAGTCATCAACCTGAAGATGTGATCAGAAAAGGTCTGTGGGTATGCTACTATTACTATTAATAAAAAATAGTGTAGAAAAAGCAATTACCGGTAATCCTAAAGGCATAATGTCCACAAACTGGTTTAACAAGCAAGGTGATAAACATAAGCATCAGAGTAAGTTTATTGCTGAAAAGTGATCTAAGCAGTGTTATGCATAAAAACAGTATAAAGAACTCTGCAGAGAGCAGGCTGAATGGGATCAATTGACACATAAATAGATTTCCGACATTCTTTATTACACCTAAAAAGGCACTTGTACAATAATAATTTCCGATGATTCCCCAATGTTCTCAATAAAAAATGAGCAAAAGTAAAATGCATGGCAAAGGGCTATTTACTCAGCGTAGCTTAAATCCTCAGGCAAAGACAATCTTGACCAAAATCTTCATAATCACTAGGAATAAATTGTGATTGTTTCAACTGTGCCTTACTCCAAGTTGTATTTGGTTTGGAGAATATTGAAAGATGTAAAACACATATCATGGTTTTAACAGTAATAAGATAAATATTCAAATTAATGATGTTTGGTTATTCTTAGCAGCAAATTAGTATATACCACCAACGTAAAATCAGCACCTGATAAGTGATGAAAAAAAATTAGGTAAAATTCCTTCAACAGACTAGGTCACTATGAACAAACAAGTAAAATAAAAAAAGATCCTGGAACACTAACTAGAAAAATTATAAGCACGGGAAGTCCTAAGAAATAATTGTTCCAACAGTATAAAAAAAAGTCTAGACTGCAATGCCCATATCTCCCTATTTAACTGTATTTTCATCTGCTCAAATTACTTCCATCTCAAAGCCAGAAATCTTATCCTTTAACAAAGGGGGGTACCTAACCTATCTACTATCTGAATAAAGTGAATTAAACTAGGTTACATATGCTTTAATAGACAAATACTAATTTGCCTTTACTCCTAGAAAAGATAATTTTCAGTAGCTTTGAAGAGGGTCTATTTAAGCATGGGATTTAATTATGTAATTCTGGTGCTATGCACATCGCAAACCCTAAGAATGAAAGTAGCTGATACAAGGATTGGGTTAGGGGAATCAGGGAATTTCGACTTTGTTTTCCTTTCTCCTTCAAACACCATATAAATCTACCTTTACAATTATTTAGACTTAAGGGGGGAATTCACGATTATGCAAAGTGAGCTCCGAAGTGGACATCAGCGAGCGCATTAAAGGGATTCCAGTCTCGGCGAGGCAACTCTTTTGGTCTTGCCAAGACTGGAATCCCTTTAATGCGCTAGCTGATGTCCGTGTGCAGGACATCAGCGAGCGCATATCAGTCTGTGCGAAGTGAGCCGAAGGCTTCACAGCTCACTTCGTACAATCGTGAATTACCCCCTTAATGTACAGTGCCAGATGGACCATTCTTCCTAAGCCAAGATTATTACTACACAATCTGTGCTGGGTATATATTTGAAGTTACTTTAGACTCAGACCAAGTAACAACCACATAAAACATGCATTTTATGGCTTATATGCGCATCCTATATTGTTCATAAATGTTTACTACAGTGTATGTTTATTGTATTAGCTAATTATCTGTATCTATACTTTTTATGATAATTTTTTATATATTTGTTTCTCTATATCAGGATTGGCAAAGCTTTTTGCCAGCACTGGTGAGTGACGTCATCACGCCTGCATTGGGGGAGGAGATCTCCCCTGCTAGCGAGCACTCCTTCAGTGCAGGCCAGGGATCCGGCTTGAAAATTGTCAGATGGGGGCCGTGGCCTGTACTGAAAGCAGGCTTGGCGATGGCTCGCGTGCCAATAGAGAGGGCTATGCATGCCCTTTTTGGCATGCGTGCCATAGGTTCGCCATCCCTGCTTTATATGCTGCTTTACTTTTTTTTTTTCCGGGGGGAGTTTGCACTAAATATAATGAAATACTTTAATGCAAATACTCCAGAAACTTCACTGTTAACTGGTAGTAAATAATGGATAAAACTGTCAGTTTGAGTGAACACAGAATATTTCCTTAACTTCTATTTTGGCAATCTATAGCCTTGACTATGCAAAGTTGCCATACATGCCTAAAGCTGTAACAAAAGATACTGTAAAGACATTTTCTCATTGCAATTGTAATGTTGAGTGATGCATTAAGAGCCAACAATGTTTTAATATAAAAGAGACCTCCAACCTCCAATCACGATGTCCAAAGCAGTCTCCTGGGATTTAAATATTTACCTACACTAATACTGGCTTGCCTGAATTCCATTCTCCATTATACTCAGGCTTCTTTACAGGGTACTACTTTAAGGGTGACATGTATTAAACTCAGAAAAGCCTGTTTCGGCTTTTCTGAATTTAATCGGGTGAACACCCGGAAGTTTCTCGCGGTAAGTATCGTGAGATTTGTTTCAAACGGTACTTGCAGAGAGAAACTTTTTCTATTGAATATTTCCATGGAAAGGTAGCCATACTACACTAATGTATAGCATTAATATACTACACTGATGTAAAGTATGGCTACCCTTTCCATGGAAATATTCAATAGAAAAAAGGTTTCTCTCGGTAAGTATCGATCGAAACAAATCTTGCAATACTTACCGCAAGGAACTTATGGGCGTTCACCTGATTAATAAACTTGGAAAAGCAAAGACTAGCTTTTTCGAGTTTAATAAAATTTGCCCTTAGCCTCATTCTTCTTTATTTTTCACATTAAATACCCAATTTCCTTAAGTTTTTCATTTCTTCCTCTTAACTCAATCACTCTTCTCATCTTATTCCAATTCTAAATATCTCTTATAAACAAAATGCAATGGAAACATGGAGCCCATGACCCCTACTGATAAATAGGGATACCATGTAATAACTTACAAAGTCCTCACTGTGAATACTAAGAACTAAGAATCTGGACTGATTTATCTATTGGTCGAAACTATACTGTTGCTTATTTTCTCATAATGGTTTTCAGGGTTTAAAATAAAGTAAAATGACCTTGTTTTATAAAAGACTGGTTGCTTTGGGGACTGAACAGATCTGTGGGTTACTTGCCATGCCATAAAAACAAAATGAGAGAAAAGAAACCTATTGAATCTAGTGGTTTGAAGGAGGAAAACTTCAGTCCTCGATCACTTATTTCCTTTATTAGTTTGACAGTAGAAAAAGAAGTATTACAGAAAGTAATTAGCAACTGTTATAGCAAAATGAATATCTGAAAAACAAAAATGCTAGGAAACTTCAGATAGAGAGTGACCCAAACCATATGGTAGAGGTGAAATTAAATAATGCCCACCACCTACGTGCACACAAGCTTCACCATTCCATATCCTACAGACTTGGTATATTACCAAAATAACTTTGAACACACCTTTGTTTTTTTCCTGTAGCAGATACAGAAGGAAGAAAGCTATGCTATAAACAGAACAATGTACAAAGAAGATACAAAATGACAGTGATGTTTTAGTTTATACTAGGTATGGTAACACACACAAACTGTCAAAACTACAGAGTGAAAAGGCTGTTATCAAGCAACTGTCAAGTGAATCCTTTGAGATTTTTGATATCTTGTGTTTATTGTAACTGTTGCACATTACACAAAAGAAAGAAACAACCGCCTCTTTTCTCTTAACAGTTAGAGTTAAATATCATCCCTGCAAATCTCTCTATACTTAGCTTGAAGTTTCAAATATTGTTCTAGATTTGCCAGTGTTTTGCTCATTTAACGGGTCCTTTTTGTGCAGACACAGTTCAAAGGGAAATGCTAGACTACATTTTGTAATTTTTATAGTACTTACTTTATTACAGAGAGATGGTTAAATGGTGTGAACTAAACTGGACAGTGGACACAGTCTGAATCAATATTTGTATCAACAAAATAAATGTTATGAGTGTGTACTGTACATGGTTCAAACAATTATTTTAAAGCAGGAAAAGGCAAAAGACGGTAATAATATGTAATATGTTTACTGCATTTCTATCTTCTTGTGAGATCTACAAAAATGTTCCCTTCAGACTGATTTAATTTATATAAATTAAACCACTTAGCAGTACAATGAGCAGAGACAATTTAGTACACATTCCATAAAATATTACTTAAAAACAATAAATCTTAGTGTCTTTGAGATTCTTGACAGTAACTAAATAAAAAGGTACTGAATACAAATACACCCCTAACACAAATCATTTATGAGGTAAGCCAGCGTAAACTGATAAACTAAGATGCCATCACAGGCTTCTTATGTAGTGAAAAGAAGAGTGAAAGTAGACTATAAACATAGTGGCTAGTTCAAGGACGTTGATTCCATAATATGTAAGTTTTCTATGTGAATACAAAACAAACAAAAAATAAGCCTCATGTTATTATTTTGGTAAAGCTAAGGGATGCAAGTGTAGTTCAGGTTCTGGAAGGCTTGTAAACGAACAAGGCAAGTAAGGCGGCCAGGATCACAATAGCAGTTTTTCAGCTGAGCTGGAAAAATAGTCCTCATTGTTTCCTGTGGGATAATCCATACATGCTATTGTGTTTTACACCATACACAATACTGAGTCTAATTAAAAACAGCTAACCCAGCCTAATAGGTGCTGGACTGACCTTTTGTAGAGTCTGAAAACAATACATGGTACATTGTGTTGCAAACCTAGACTGGCATTCTACCATGTGATTAAATCTCACCAGTGAAGTACTGATTAATTTCCTTTATCTAAAGAAAAAAGTGGCTCAGTAGCTAAAGCAAAATGGAAAATCAAACTGATATTCTTTTTAAATATGAAGATGAATAACAAGGCATCTGAGCAAGAATGCACATTTATCATAATTTGGAGCAAGAATTCTTGCCTTTTTTTTTTTTTTTTAAACATTTAGATGTTTACTACTTGTTTAAGAGAACATACGTATTTTGTGTGGATATGATTTTAGTCACATAACTGGCCCATTCCTTCATGAACCATCAAAAAGCCTTAAAGTAGAACTAATATTCATTCTCAATAGGTGTGATTTTTAATGAGGGAAATATTTACCAATTACCTCCTTCCAGTGCTGACTCCTGTTTCATGAAACACCAATTTTCTTTTCACTTGTTCCAGCACTACAATCTTCTTCAGGTTCATACCTCCTCTTCAACATTGCTGTTTTTTTCTTCTGTGCTTGCACAAACTGCTTCTGCACAGTCAGGGATGTTAAATGGGCAATATAGTGCTGATATAACCGCACACATGCATATAAAACTCCTTTATACTAAGCCAATTGCTGACACAAATAGTTAAAAAAACATTTAGGGAAGAAACAATACTTGCAGTTTGCGTTCCTTAATTAGTTTTCCTGAGAGCTGACATTTTCCTCCCCCTCCTCTTTCTGTTCTGCAAGTCTGGTAACAAAAAGCTGCCTGACTGCTATTGGTTAAGCAGCGTGGTGACCTTTTGACCGGATAAATTAAGCTTGTGTACAGGAGATTAGAGAGAGAAAGATAACTTGTGCACATGTGCTGAGTGGTAAGTAGGGTACCTTTTCATGGAAAACTGGCCAGCACACATCATACATACATTTCCTGGTGCAGTAGTTTATTAGTGCTGCCTATTCAATCATTCTGATTCATATGAAATAGTTCTCACTAAGGTATATTACTGCATATGTAAAGATGCATTTTGACTATAGTTCCCCTTTAAATAAGAGGCTGGAAGTGAAGAGGATCACAGCGCTGGAACAGAAGATCTTGAAGCAGGAGCCAATGCTGGAGAAAAGGAGGTGATCGGCAAGTATAATTACCTTCTCCCACTAAGAATTACCACTAATGATAATGAAAATGAGCTCTTCTTTAAATTATCACATATTGATTATCTGAAAGACCTATGTCTTATTTAAAGTGCACCCGACAGCTTGAAGTGACAATAATTAATAAAGTTTAGTAAGCCATTAGTAACATCTTTCAAATAGACATTCATTAAAACAAACTTAGCTTTACAGAGCTTTCCCTCAATGCCTCTGTCTGCCAAACAGACATTCTGCTAGACTGTCGGTTCTGTGCGGCTGTAATATGAAGCCGGCTTACATGATTGACAAGTAAGCAACTTCCTACCGCGATAACCATAGGTACGATTGCACGCGCATGTGAACACACGCCTAGGCTAAGGAGCTCAAATCACATGCTTTGTAACGCATGCGCTTTGAGCCTCTCCTGTCAGTGAATATGCTCCACTGACAGGGGGAAATACTTTACATAAAGTGAATTAAAAATAGACGGTTACTGTGGGTGTTTGTGGGGGGTTACACAGTATGATTGTGGTGCGTTTGTGGTGGTTGCACTGTTGGGTGGTTGTTTGTGGGATTTATGGGTTTTTTATTCCAATGAGGGTTTATGGTGATTTTCTGTGTGAATAGGGCTTTCTGGAGGATTTTTTTTGTGAATGGGGTTAATGGCGCTTTATGGGTGATTTTCTGTGTGAATGGGTTTAATGGGGGATCTAATGAATTACATGTGTAAAGCCTCAGGGCAGTTTCAGCTGTCAGCAGTGGATGAGTCATCACTGTGCAGGGGAATCTGGCTCCAGACACTGAAACCCGATTCTGTAGCTTACAATGCAACTCTCCTGAGTACTCTTCACTGAGCATGTGTGAGATTTGGAGACAGGAGAGCCTGCTTATTAGGGGGCGTTTCTATAGTGTTTGAGTGGCAGGTCAGGCAGAAAATGGCTGCTTCCATATTTTCAAATCGGGACAAGATTTAAGTAAGTGTATCTTAAACTTACTAATGTTTTTTCTTGTTCCTAACTACTTTATTAGCATAGTAATGTGACATACTATATAAAAATCTGGAGCTGACAGGTACACTTTAACTGGAAAAAATTATTCAAGGCCTCTCATGTATAAGCACAGACTGGGTGGGTGAACAAGCAGTAATTCACTTATTATGAGTTACAGATTGAGAAGCCCCCAAAAATAAGTAGGATTAAAAACCTATTTTTTGTTTTGATCGTTATGCAAATGTTTTTAATCTATGGTTTTTAGCTTACTTATAAAAGTCAAAATAAGAAATCCAGCTTTTAGTTTTTATTAAACGATTCACCTAGCAATAAACTTCTTTATGTTATACAGAGTTAAATCAATCCGTTAGTATTTTCAAGCAAATTCTGTGCTCATAGTCTAATAAATGTTTTCATAATTTAAGCAGTTGTGCAGTCTGCAGCAATTCAAGTCAGCTGGCTGAGTTAAGAACTCAAGGGAGCAACCACAAGATACCAAAGATGAAAGAAAAACTAAACAATAATAATGGCAGCATCATAAAAACTGGGAACGGTATACTTCACTTGACCCATCAAGAAAATACTGATAAAGATATGTTTTAAAAAAAAATACAATGGGGCAGAGGAAACAAAATCAAATCAATTACTTCTTTAATGTTCCCTTTAATTATAGCCTAGTTAAACCTGAAATAAAATGTGAATTCCTAGAATCTATAAGGCTGATCTGGATTAAACTGGTTCTGCTTTAGCAAGCTTTAAAATACGTTACATTTCCTTTGCCACTTGAAAGTGATAGAAACAGTCTGAAAGCAATTGCCCAGCAATGGCAATTTAACAATAATATTTTAGACATAATGATTAGTTTATAAAGTTAAAGGGAAGGAATGTATGAAATTCAGCCCCAATACATTACTAAATTGAGTTAGTATTACCAGTGGAAAAATATGCTCAGTTTCCCATTTTTATCAAGCCCTGTCCTTTTCTTTCTTACCAATTACATCCCCTATCATTTCCAAAATCAACAAACTGTTTTCAATCAACAGATTTCTTTATTATAGTGTGCAGCATGCTTGTTACTCCCTATCTTCAATGCTGTATCCTTGATTGGACAAGCGGGTTGAATTTAACATGGACTGTGATTGCACAATTAAATAAATGAAAGATGCCAATCTTCAGTTGGACAATCTCCTATAGATGAAGTATGACTAAAGAGCATAAAGTGTGTATATTTTAGGGACAAATGGAAGAGCACATATAAAGTCTTACTTTATGCAGATGAATGCACAGACTGGACAGTTTATCACTCCGCAAGACATTTAAAATTCAATGTTTACAAAAATATTTTCATAAAATACAGATAAGGTACAGCCCTAGACATCACTGAGACTCCCTTAACTTTTTATAACTGTATGTAACCCATTTCATAGCTATTTAGTAGTAAGCCAATCTTGACAAATTTTAATCAGTAGCCTTGAAGCTGCAACATGGTCATTTTATTTTTTTTTGTGTAAAGTTCAAGAAATTAAGGGGAAAAAGCAGCAATCTCTATGGATGACAAAATTGGCTTTTGGTACAGACCTGCTATACAGCACCACTCATTTACCTTTAGCTTTATATTTGTTTGCATAATGCATTACATATGAGCTATCAAATGGAAACCTCAAAATATGAATGATTTACCATGTCTATGTTTCTGCTGGTAAACATGGATTCTCTGGATAGGAAGAAATTCAATAAAATAGCTTTTAAGGGAGAAAATAAAATTATAAGATCCAATTGCATTGTATCATAGGCAACTGAGTAAACAGATCTATACTTTTAAATGACCAATAGGTCAGTAGATAGCAAGACAGAAAAATACATCTGATATCCCTCCTGGGGGACCAACATATACATATATAGTATATGTTTATATATAGATAATACATTTATATACAGCAAAATAAAATACATTTGAGAAATCTCAATTTTTCCACACTGGAAAGTCAAATGATGACTTTTACTGTATGGTATTACCCTGGGGATCACAGTAAGAGCAAATCAAGGAAAATTAACCACAAAAATGCAGATTTTTTACCAATTTTACATAGTCTTTATGGAAGTATATAAAATCATACATCTAGTAAGAAGAGGAACCTCCTTTACGCAACAATGCCTTTAATAAAAAGAGGTCGGTTGTGCACCTGAGCTTGCTGGATGGAATTTTGGATTTTTCCACTTAATTTAATTCAACTTACTAATGTGTTAGGACTGTCTTAAATTTGACGCAGGTAAGATATTTCAAACAGGATTTTGACTTGTGGGTTAGAATGTGTGTGCTTGGGAGATTAAATGTAAAGTAGCTCCCTTGGTTATCAGGAATAAATACTACTAAAACTATATCTACGCCTTTTTTGGTCAAGAACCACAGCTTATTATTATTTCCCATTAAAATACGAGAGAGAAACTGCACTAGAATAGAACATCAAATTACAATTCACTTATGTTTTATTTTGTAGATCTTTTCTTACACCTTTGCAATGGAAAGTGCAAAAAATCTAACAACACAATATGTACTGAAAAAATTGCACCTCTATACTGTAAATAAGTATAATGATGCCTGTCACTTAGTCATCCTTGTATGTCTTTACTGATCACTCTTAGAGCAAACTGGCTGTGTCAAGTTAAATTGTGATACCTTGTTATGCTTTATGTCAAAATACTTACATAATTATATTCTGACTTAAATTATTTAAGATAAGGAAATATTTGGATATGCATTTGACAGTTGGAATCTGAAGCAGCCATAAATCAGTCTAAGGATAGATAAATACCAGCTTTTCATTTGGTCTTCAGAATGACTTCTCTGTAGAGGATACCCAAATTTAGTTATTTACCCAATCCCTATTACTTAACAATCTCCTCTTGGATGGCCCAAAATTGTCTCAAATTAAATCTTGCAAAAACAAAACCGAACATTGTTCCACCTAAACCTGCCCTTACTCCCACCTTTTCTATTCTGATAATGTAATCATTAATCCTCTTCTTCTGTACATTGTCCTTGAGTGATTGACTTTTTATTTTCTCCTTCTCTGAGCACATTGGTTCAACTACTTAATATTGTTTTGATTTTCTCCATAACAATGCCAAGATATGTTCCCCTTTTCTCTCTGACAACTAACACTATCATGCGTTCATCTTCTAACACTTGGACTATTGCATTGCTCTACTAACTGGCCTTCCAACCCACCACAGTCCATTTTAAATTCTGCTGCCACAATTCTCTTCCATCGTCTCCAATATCTGTCTGATTTATAGATCCCCAGTAAAAAAAAAAATTGACATCTGTGTGTCATTATATTGCCTGTGGTCCACTCCATTCCTCACTAAGCAATCATGTTTGTTGACCATCAACAAATACTGCCCTTTCCCCATCTTCAACACTTCTCTCTTGCTGCTTCATCTCTCTGGAATTCTATACCCTTTTACCTCTGCCAAAACAAGTCCCTCACTAATTTCTAAACTAAACACAAAACCTATGTCTTGGAACACTAGCACTGATTTTCATATCTTTCATTTACTTGCATTAATTTTTTAATATATTTTTAGGTATTTATGTGTATGACTGGAACTTACAGGATAATACATATTATATATATATATATATATAAAACACACACATATAAAAGGGTAATACATGCAGTGTCCTCCATATCAGTAACTGCCTGGCAGCTAGAGTGATGTTTATTCACAATTCTATACTTCTAATTTACTTTACTATTATATTGAGCACCTCCCCCATGCCTGTATTATATATGTATTGTATAACTGTTCAGTTCTGCCTAACCTACTGGAACTTAATAAATTAAAGCATACAAAATAAATAGTTAGCAAGGTTAAAAATGACAAAAACTGGGACAATACAAGTTAAAAAAAATTTTGTTAAAATGATTGGTAGGGAGTGGAGGAAAAGAACAAATATGCAGTATAGCAAAACATACTGATAAGAAAGTCAATAGTGAAACGTTACCTTTCTCTTGTTCAGACACAACTTTTTCCAGTGCATAATCCCAATCAAAAATGAATCGAAAGAAGCAAAGCTGAGTGTACAAGGCCTTTTCTGAATACTGAAAAAAAGAGTTAAACAGTAAAACCCGGGAAAAGAATAATTTAAAATACAGTGTAATTTCCCACGTGTATCCATTTACCCCAAACATACAGACTTCTCTGACCTTGAAAGTAATTATAAAAGAAAAAAGATATATAATATTTCATAGATGCTTGTTTCATAATAGTCAGGTGCAACCGTGTGTTAGGATTAAGACCCAGGGGATTATTCACTAAAGTCTGAATTGTTACGTTATAAGTGCGAATTCGCCAGATAAAGACAGACGCATTAGGCCTCTACTGTCTCAGTCGCGTCTTTATAATGAGAATATTTGCAGTCGCGACTTTATTATGGGAAAATTGTTGCAATATTAACTTAAAAAAGTGTCGTGACTTTACAAAGGAGAAATTGTAGCAGATTTACTATGTTAATTCGCTGTTTGCAAATTTGACAGTCGAATTCTCACCTTAGTGAATAACCCCCCAAATATTTTCCTTTATTTTCCCCCCATGTTAGGTTATAAAGAGCTGGTGTTACTTCTGTCAGCCTTTAGCAATGATCTTAAATTCAATGGGTAATCTTCTATTACTATAGTGCTCACAGGGTTCTATTACTATTCAGAAATGGTCTTTAAAGCACTGTTTCCATTAACTGTGTATTTCTTATTATGGGCTCAAATTTTAACATGGTGGCAAGTTTACTATAAAGGTCAGGTCCAAGACAATGTTTACATTTCCCCCTACATAGTCAGTAAAAGATGGTTTAAGCTTTATTTTCTCAGATTAAAGGAGAACTAATCTTCGCTTCATCACTGCCTCTGGCATCAAGATAGAGCCGATCTTTTCTTCTGTTGCAATGTCACAATCCATTTTTGGTTCACGTATCCTGTTAAACATTGACAATTTTTGTTCTGCACATGCTCAGAAGCAGTTTGAGCATGTGCAGAATAAAAAAAATTACAAATGTTGAAGAGGAAGTGAAGAGGATCATGGCGCTGGAAAAGAAGATTGGCTCTATCTTGAAGCAGCACTGGAACAAAGGAGGTGATCACTAAGTATTTCCCCCTTTAAGAATCACCCCTAGACAAAAACCAGCTTTAGTTATTCTTTACATGAATAGGGTATGGAGAGTTTTGATGATGTAGAAGGCAGACTGAAAGCAACTTGGTGTACCTTGAACAGAGTACTTGGAAAGCAACCCAAAGAAAGAGATCTATACAAGGAGGGAAAATTCCTGTGTTTTTGTCTAGATCACTAAGGAGTGAGTTCAAGGAACTGTAACAGTGGAAACAGCACATTGTTATTAGGATTAGTATGCAAGTAATTTCTATAAAAATGACATCTTTGAGTGTGAATCACTCATTTTTATTGGTTTGTGTTGGGCTTTTTTGGGGGTCACTTCATGAATATGTATCATCTAATGTTCTAAGAATACAAACTTACTAGGTGGAGGTTAACCTACTTTACATAAAAAGAAGGTTGTTCCCAAAGAAAAGAAATGCTTAAATATAATCAGGTATTTATCTTAAAAGAGAACATTTTTACTAAAACTCTAGAGTCTAACCAATAAAATAGGGTTTTTTTCATTTTACTGGTCCTTTAATCCTAGTTTGTAATGAACTGTGTGTGTTTGGCTAAATATTATATACTCAATATTCCTGCTTGTGACTGCTGTTTGCCTTTTTAGAATTCTCTCTAGGGGCATTTGGTTTCATTTTCTTAAAGGGATGTGATCAAAATTTTTCTTTGCATGGGTATTATTGGGTCAGACTCAGTAGCACACTAGCAGAAAAATGTAGAGTCTGCTTTACGCTTTAAGCTAGGACCCTTAATTCCAGTGACTAATAAAGCTAATCCTCCATGACATAACAAAGGCATTTTCCACAAGTGAATGCGTACAACTTTGTGGCAGATTTCTGGAGAAGGCTTTCCTCCTCTTGCAAGACTGTGCCCCGCTGCACAAAGTGAGATCTTTAATGACATAGTTTGATAAATTCTGTGAGGGGTAATACCTGATGTGAACCCTACAGATTACCTCTGGGATGAAATGGAATGTGCAAAGCAATTGTTTACATGTAACATTACAACCTAATCTACCAAAAGATATTTTGACTGAAAGAGTACCAGTTCCCATAGACTTACTCTAAACTGTAGCAGAAAGCCATCCCAAGACTGTTGAGGCTATTACAACCACAAAAGGAGGCACAACTACATATTTACTCACATAATCAAAAAACTATGTTAGTTAGTCACACATTGCCAAAGTGCACTGTATCTAGGCCAAAAAAAGCAGGTGGTTTTGATAAACAACATAAAAGGGTGAGTTTCCTTGCAGCAAACATAACTTTGTCAGTTACTCCTGGAAAGATTATTTTTCACTTATTATTAATGTAACCTTATGTAGTGTGACATTAGAGGACAAAGGAGACCTGTGTATTTTTGTTCAGTGAAGTGGTAACTGAAAATCGAAAAGAAAAAAAAAAAAAGCAACAAACATTGCATGGCTGCTGGCATTTACCAGCAAAGCTTCCTCATGATATGGCATTCACTTGAAAAATCAATACTGACTGGTTTCAGGTCATTTCAAAATGAAATGTGACCTGTAAGGAGATAACTGGCATTCAAAAAGCATGAAAGGATGCTCAGTCTATACAGTATATTAGAAGACACCAGGTAAACTATGCACTTTTGTATAAAACTACAGAAATAGAAAGTTGTGTTACAAGTGAGGCTTGTAAGGTAGGTTATTGTGCTAGCCCACAGATGGTCCAATAAAAAAAAAAGATATCACCAAGTATTTCAATACTCATTTATATACATATCTATCTATCTATCTACACAGTGGGGAAAAAAAGTATTTAGTCAGTCACCAATAGTGCAAGTTCCACCACTTAA
>WMED01012535.1:0-14780 GCA_019650415.1 Pipa parva
AAGTGAGGCGAACAGTACGCAGCTCACTTCGGAGCTTAGTGAATTACCCCCTTAGTCAGGTCATTTTCTTAAGCTCTAGAAAAGGTGGGAGTCAATTGAATTCCACTGATTCTGCTTGACCCATCAAAACTGTACACCAAATTCTTCCTTCAAAATCCATTTCTCCATCAAGTGGACCAAAGAAATTAGACTTTGCAGTCAAAATGTAAAGCTGCTGCTGTATTGACCACCTCTTAACAGACTGTATGGTCTGGCATGGAAGAGATGGAGAATCACTTACCTTCTCTGGTATTTGTATCATCTGTGTCTGAAATGGAGGACTATTTTTATGACAACAGGAAGGTGTGTAACAAGTGATTTGTTTCTGGACTGTAATATACATTGTCATTACTTGTCCACCAGCTAGTATATACTAGGAGATAGTATTTAGCACCAGGAATGAATTAAATGTCCAGCGCAAGAAGTTGATGCTATAAATGTGGAGAAGCTGGTCTTTACAAAAATGAATTACGATTTATTTGTGAGTTCTGGCCCCATTGTTACTAAAATAATGTAGATTACAGTGATACATTTATTTTTGTGGGGTCTGATGAAGAAGCCTGTCCTGACAGTAGCCATAATTATGATGCAGGTAATGATGAAGGTATGCAGCAGTGTGACACTGAAGAGCCTGCGCTGTGAACCTAAACAGAGAGTTACATTTCACCTCCATTTTACTTTATATTTGGATGGAAATATTAATGTCTTACTTTGCAAATGTTGTCACTAGCTGAAGTGTTTGGCTTGTTAAAGGTATCCAATGTCAATGCCGTAAGGGTAGCTGGACGAGTTTCAGGCCCAAAACAGTGTCAAAGTGTCACTGCATATCTTTTGTATTTTGTGTTTGCTGCTATAGCAAATACACAATTTTAGATATCCAGAAATACTTGAAATCCAAAGAAAATGTAAGTCTGTATGACAACCAAATAAATACTAACGCTGTGTAAAAATGTATGACAAATGAAATAAAAATCAGGAGCCAAATCAAAACCACTGGCAAACATCAGATAGTAAACAAAATAAAAAGACTGAAATGAAATGAGCTCCAAAATTAAAAAAGAGGTCTCACCCCATCTTTAGTTTTTAGAGCATCACACAAGCTTTCACTGGCATAGAACCTCTTCTGTAGACATATCTGCTTCAGACTTTCTGGTCCTCGGAAGTAGAAGATTGCTAATTCTAGCCAGTGTCTGCCATGTTGGATTTCACAACATTGCTCATTTAAATCAGGGAGACAAACTTAGCTGGAAAGGAGACTTGAGACAGTACTCTGTACATCACATATTGGCTAGAACTATCTGTACTCTACTGCCAAGGACCGGAAAATCTCAAACAGATCTGTGTAAAGATGGGGCACTATGCCAATGAGATCTTGTGTGATACGCTAAAAACCCAGTGAATGAAGTGTCAATCATTGAGCTCATCATGTTTTTCATAGTAAAATTTACAAAAGTATTCCTTTTCTTCTGGAGAGATTCATTTGCATATGCTTCCTAGAGAGAAGTCACAATAATATTCGCTTTGTTTGACACCTACACAAAAATGGGCATGTTTTTCACTAGCACAGAAGACTTTAATTCTAAAAGCCACAGCAAATCTGATGGTTGTGCCATGCTCCAGTGATTCTAAAGCTTTGAAAACTCATGGATTTTCAGAGATACTGAGGCTGGCACCTCAATGAAACTCTATTAGCATGCAAAACCATTAAATAGCTGAAAGGATCCATGAATACTTTCTGCTTAACCAATACCCTAACTTGCCTCTAAGCAAAAACTGTCTGGCTCATAAAGTTACTTTAAGTGGTGTTTTTACTCAATTAGCTTTGGCCCATAAAGAAGAAAAACTCACTCTAACCTTATTGCTGGCAAAACCATTGGTGTCCCAGGAAGCAGAATATGTTATCACTTAGAAAAAGCTTACTTAGCCAATTCCAGATTACACTACCCAAACTTAGAAAACTGCTGACAAAAAAAAGTCAGGAAATTATTTTTATACTAATCTTAATAACATTAACGTTAAGAGAATCATGTACTACAAAATAAACTTGGTAGCACTTTTTCACATCCTCAACAAATTTACTATTTACATGCTTCCCTAGATAATTAAAAAAATGACATACAAACTTGGCAAGGAAGCTCAGATACTTCCCATCCCTATATTTTCAAACTTTTTCTTTACTCTCTGTGCCCCATTTACTTCAGTCTTTCATGTATGGAACTTCAATACCTTAATAAGCTATTATAAATTCTTTATCTAAACTGGGAAAACACCTAAAGTATTGCATACATTTTCTAATTATAAAATGCTCTAAAACTTTACTCTTAAGTTCTAACACATACATAATTTAGTCTTACAGTCTATTAGAAATTATTATCAAGGGGCATTTAATATAGTAGATACAAGCACCTGGCACCACCAGAAACATCCTAAATCAGGGGTGGGCAAATGTTTTTTAAATTGGGAAAGTTTAATAATTTTCAACTATGCAGAAGGCCGGTAACATACCCAACAGCCATACTGTGCTGCCTCACAACACCCCATTCCCCATTCTGCACTGCCTCATAACACCCCATTCCCCATACTGCGCTGCCCTATGATTCCCTCCTCCCACACTGCACTGCCTCCACAACATTCTCCTCCCACACTTCACTTCCCCCACAATACCCCCTCCCACACTGTGCTGCCTCCCCAAAACCCTCCCCCAATTGTGCTTCCCCCTCCCCCCACTGTGTTTCCCCCTCCTTCCTACTTCCTACCTTTTGAATGAGGGGAATGCTATCTTGGTAGGGAAAAGGTAGGAACATGGAGAAGGAGGGGGGCGAGCACAAAGATAGCACCCCCTTCCAGCAGCACCCTAGGCAGAAGGGCCAGGCCAAAGATGTCTGCAGACCAAATTTGTCCTGTGGGCTGTAGTTTGCCCACTCCTGTTCTAAATTGCCTAGATAGAGATGATAAAGTACTTGTTTTCATCAGATGGTGAGACAAGTTCCTTTAGGGATTAATGCAAGTTATATCAATCAGATTCTGGCTTCCACTTGATTTCCTAACAACTATTTTAGCATATTGCACATCTGGTTCTGCTAGATGGCTCACTTCAGTAGTAAAGGATTATATCTTCAAATGTTGTACTGTTAAACATTGTGAGCCCTTTGACACCCTTCCATGTTATTGTGTAATAATATACTGAATGGGGGCTCCCAGTGTTTAAGATTGCTAAATTTACAGCTATTTTCCTTTCCTTCTGGAGAGGAGAAAGGTAAAGGTTGGTATTAGGTTGGCAAGGAGTACCTGTACATCTCTATAAAATGTTTGCTTCTGTATCAAACAGGGCTTAGAATTCAGGGGGTGCCAGGAAGAGACACTGCAGGGCTGCAGAAAGGTTAAAGCAGTCCTAGCAGTCCTAGCAGGACTGGTGAGACTGTCCCAATATCGTCATTGACAAAACTTTTCCAATTATTAGCAATTTGGCAACTACCCCCAATATTGGAAATATCTCCTCTGCAAATAAAATTTATTCAGTGGAATAACTAACCACCCTTGGCTAGCCACAGCAGTCCTGGTAAGATGGCCAGGACCCCTAGGGTTTCTAACCTAGTCACAACCTTGGCTGCTTTGACCCCCTATAGTTACACAATTGTATTCATTTCCAATATCTAAACCAATGAAAGAGCATTTCCACATCTAAACTACCAAAACAAAAGCAAGACATTGGAAATCCTTAACCATTTCCTCATTACAGCTATAATTCAAGCCAAATGAGGTTATATTCAAAGTAATAAAGCATTATAGGCTATTCAAGACAACACTTGTAACCTCAAAGACATTTGATCTTCCTGTCAGAAATACAAAACTTATGGCACTTAACATGACCTCACATAGTTTTTTAATTCTCACCCATTCCCAACTTAAAAGAATAATATGTTTGATACGCTGAACTGTGATGCAACCCTCTCTCTTCTCTTCCCTCTACTTTTTTAACTTTTGTTTTCCTGAGGCTTCCTTGTTTACTCTAACCATTATCAAGCGCGCACAGATATCTCTCTTGTTCTGTTACAAACCTCACATTTTATATTAATGCTTATTGTTTCTTTTGTTTGCCTTTCAAAAGATAATTAAACAAAAAAAAGAATTTGGAAAAAAAATAAACCTATAAACATAGGATGTATGAGTTGACACATTAAGTGCTATTTTGCTCAAGAGAACTATTAAAACTAAAGTCACGTGTAGTAATAAATGATATTATCCTTCAAAAAGTACTCTGAGGTTTTCGTTGCAGAAGTCTGATGCTTACTAATTCAATATCATCCCTCCAATGGCAAGATATTCTCTGCATTTTTAATGAAGACATTGAACCATGATGCATTATTTGAAGCAAATAAAATAATTTCAACAGGGAGATGAGCATTAAAAATAATCTGTTGATGAAAAGATTATTGATGTTTTTATGTAGACATTAACATTGAAATGCAATGTCAAACAGTTGGCTGGATCCAAAGGGTAATTATTCTTTATTTGAAAAACTATTTAACTGCAACATTCCCATCATATTTTATTGTAGGATATGTAAAGGGTTTTTTTTGAATTAGTGAATCCAGTCTTCAAACCGAGACATAAGAAAGATTATTTTGGTAGCTTGTCTTTTTCCTATCTAATTTATGACTAAACAACATCTCCCAGCACCACTCGACAATTAGAATATAATTATCAATCACAAGCAAAACATGTGCCCTTTGGTGAAAAGTCATTTAGCAGGAAGATGGTAGGAGTTTACCAAATTAAAATGACCATCATCACGTCTTGCCAAAACTGAATTATGCGATTCAACATTGTGTTGAAAATAAAATTAATTGTTTTGTTTGTGACAGACTTTATAATATGCATACAGTATTGCACAAATGCATGCTTTAGCACACTTCAAATATCCAAATATCATAAATGGACTACAATCTAACTTAAAATGCAGCTAAAGTGGAAAATATATTATATTATATGAGAAGTACCTAATACATTAAGCTATTGTAATTATAGGACACTAGAAAATACTGCAGAAACAATGTTATGTGATCTGAAGTAATATTTGGTGTTGAATGAAAATGTGTATCGCTACTTTAAGTCCAACATTGTTGTTCTACATATATTCCATTGGCCAGAGATTCACGAAGTGGTAAAAAAGTTCAGTGAATCATTCCATATGTGTAATATAATGGGTTATGATATGAGTACCTTAGTACCTCTATTTGTTATAGAGATTTCCTTGAAAAGGAGTTTGATATAATTTGTGGGGCCCTGGTTAAATCTGCCAAGCGACACCAATACATTATTATGCTACCCAATAACTAGAAGCAATTGCTTTAAAAAATACTTCAGTCAAAATTTCTAAGAAGATCTTGACAGATCACGACACCCTTTTAATGTCTAAAGTAACTAAAAAATTGGGCAAAATGTTAAAAATTGCACATTTACATACATCTGTATACCATCCGCAAACTGGTGAACTTATGGAAAGATGTAACAACATTTCAAAGGATATGTTAAAACAAATTAGGTCAATGTGTTTCTACAGAAAACTAAATGTGTTTTCAGACCTGCCAGATGGAACTCATATCATGAAACATGTTTTTGTAACAGAGCCTACCAGGTACCAGATGCTTGCAGGCACTTCACATGAGGTAGAGAGAATGTTGGAATTAGGGGTGACTGAAGAATCCCATAGTGAATGGACCAACCCCATTGTGATAATTTCAAAGTCAGATGGTACTCTCAGATTGTACATGGATTTCAGGAATTTGAATGCTGGATCCAAAGTTGATGCATACCCTAAGACTAGGATAGATGAGTTGATGGAAAGGTTGGGCCCAGCTTAATAATTAATGAACCTTGATCTTAGAAAAGAATATTAGTAAGTTCTTCTGGTGGACAATGCCAAAGAGAAACTGCTTTTTCCACACCAGAGCACTTTTTTCAATGTACTGTGCTACTCCAGCTACATTCCAGTGAATTATGTATCCTTAAGCCCTATATGCCTCATCCTAACTGGTTTTCATATTTATCCAGGACTAGGAGATTCATATAACAAAGGTACAGGCTGTTTTGGACTCCCTAAAGTAGACTGAGTTAGCTGCAAGTCAAAAGAAATTTGCTTTCGGTTTAGAGGAGGCTCAATGTATTTGGGTGTAACATTGGCTGGAGCATCTACAGTACCAAGAAAGATTATCAAAACTGGGCTTGTTTAGTCTAGGAAAAAAAGAAGACTATGGGGTGAAATAATAACTATGTATAAATATATTAGGGGTCAGTACAGAAATCTCTCCAACAATCTATTTATACCAATAACTGTAAGTATAATAAGGGGGATTCCTCAATGATTAGAGGAAATAATTTTTCTGTATCAACATAGAAGGTTTTTTTTTTTTACTGTAAGAACAGTGAGGCTATGGAACTCTCTGCCTGAAGAAGATGTCATGGTTAATTCCATTAAGGAGTTCAAAACTGGTTTGGATGCTTTCCTTCAGTATAAGAACATTACAAGTTATGGGTAATAGATAACTGAAGATGGTATCTTGATCCAGGGAATTTATTCTGATTGCCATATTGGAGTCGAGAAGGGATTTTTTTCCCTAATATGAGGATAACTGACTCTTGCCTGATGGGTTTTTTACCTTCCTTTGGATCAACATTGCAGGAAAATAGGCTGAACTGGATAGACTTGTGTCTTTTTTCAGCCTTATAAACTATGTTTCTATGTTCCAAATTTTCAACTATAGCCTCCCAACTGACAGATAAGAAATGTATTAATGAAATGAAACCCTGAGGCAGAGAGAGCATTTCAGGAATTTCCTGTAAGCAAGCAGTTGTGATAACACCCAACGTTAAAAAGGACTTCATTATCCAAACAATTGCATCTGACATTTGACTGAATGCTTATCCCAAGAATTGATTGGGGAGGTTCAGTTATGTATCTCAGAAGAAAGATGACCCTTGGAGAAACTAATTATGCCATAGTGGACCATGCATGTCTGGCCATTAGATCTTGGACTCCCGAGGGAAAAAATTATGATTGTATGATGATCATGCACCCCTGTGGCTCAAAACAAGGAACACAAAAACTGAATTACCAGATGGTTACTGGCCCTGCAGAATTACCATTTTCAGGTACACCATAGACCAAAGTCATAGCACGATAATGCAGAAACTCTGTTCAGAAACATTGTTTGATGAACCAAACGTGCTCCCACTGAAAAGGCTGAGCAATGGTGGGGATGTGTAAGGGATAAATCCTAGGTGAAGAGGTATATTTTTCTCCCTATATAGTAAATAACAGTTTGTGTTAAGAGAAAATGATAATTTACAATACTGTTTTATTACTTTACATTCATTCAATGTATTTTGCTGCCCTCTTGTGGTTCAGTAGGTTAATTTATTTTTAACTGTTTTTGTAAAGAAGGTGTTGCGGTCAAAGTTTTTCCTGCTAAGAAAATGTCTGCTGTCGGGGATAGAGTCTAGAGAAAAAGGTAGTCCTAACAGGATGGAATCCTTCCTGTGATCTGTATTTTTTTCTTGCTATAAAACTTTGATTTTTGTTTGCTGAGGATAACTTAAAGAACCTGCTTATGTTGAAGGCTATTGCTTCTTGCCTACTTACAATTCCCAGAATTGGCAATGCCATTTGTGAAATTCCTCACAAGTGTCCTATGTTGTTATAGCACTCCTCTGTATTTTAGATTTACTTTGTTCAGGCAATGTTTTAGCTTCCTTTCTATTATGATGTCACTACTACCCCCTTCCACCACAGATAATATATTACAATACAGTGGGTGGGTCTTTGCCTCTGATCACATGATCTTGCCACCAGCTGGATCCTGGTGGAGGATCTTATTCAAGAAGAATCTACAATACAGATTTAGCAAAGTATGAGTTCACCTTTATGGGTGTGAGAAGTCAGACTAGCCTATCTATTCTGCTAACCCAATACTCCAACACAAATTGTAGTGGGCCTTTGTGCCTGGCATACAGAATGGATAAACAGTACAGAGATTTACAGTGGCCTTAAGGCCCCATGGATTAGCTCATTGACAAACAATCTGTAAAGAGGTTCCTCTCATTATTTGGTGCCACCCAGAACCAAAACTTTGGTACATGGTATGATGTGAATTTAACAACATTCTTGCTTAATCATCAAGCAGCGTGCTGTTCTTTTTCTAATATATATATATATATATATATATATATATATATATATATATATATATATATATATATATATATATATACATATATATATATTTGTATGGTAAGTGGTATATTTTATTCTCTATTTTCAGGAAACCATTTTTTTTAGTAGTGTTTACTTTGCTGTGAAAAGCATTTATTTATATCTGGTCTGAAAAATGAAACTATTGTGGTAAAACAGAAACTCACATTTTATAAAGGGGATATTTATCAAAGGATAAGGTTAATGTCATTCTTTCCTGCTGGGCTTTGCAGTTATACCTCTTTGTATTTACAGGTTATGCCACTATTTCTAATTTTGTTATAGCTTCCTTTACCACCAGCAGTGGTCTTCATTAAAGGGCCCCCTGGGGAAATTAAAATGAATGTATCTTCATTGTTTTTTGTTAGTTATTTTTTTAGGACTTGTGTGATCCTTGCACTATTTTTTGGGAGACATTGCTGGCAATTTAAAGGTCAAAAAGATCATTCTTTATAGGAGAATAATAGGTTCATAAAAGTGATCAGACAGTAATTGCCGCCTGTATGTACAACACTAACATCCCTCGGCTTTGTACCTGCCTTTGCAACGTAACTGTAAATACCATTGTGTTTTAAATTGCAATGTTTATGCAAATTTTCTAGCAAATTGCTGAAAACAACATAATAATCAGAAGTTTGCTGTTTGATCATTTTCACAGCATGCAGGGAGCACTGTTAATGGAAAAAATGATAATTTATGTAAAAATATAGTATCATTTATCTTCCATTAATTTAACTAGAAGGTGAATTATGAGAGCATGTGTTAAATTATGTGCCACATATAGATCAAACATTCCTACACTGTTTGCATTTTAACAGGACCCAAAGTTGGCTTCGGAATTATAATATAGTACATTTTTATCTAGATTTTTTTCAGAAACCCAGAACAATACAGATAATTATATTATCTCTATTTGTTACCAAGGTTTCTTGGGAAATCTTAGAAATTGTCTTAATTCTGTTGCAGCAATTTAAATCAATACAATGCAGATTATTCTGAGTACAAAGAACTGCATATTTATGGCAGGAGAAATAGATTGGGCACACAATTATCTATCTGTCATACTTTAAATAAAAGAAAATAAACTGGTCATATTGCATATTTATAAGTAGGGTATGGTTTACATTCAAACAGTTTTGAAATGTTTTATAATGTTCTCTTTCAACTTTGTGATGTGTCAGATATAACTTTTTCAAATATCTGATTGTCGACTATTGTAATGGAAACATTGTCATTCTGTCCATCCTCCCTGGCTGACAGTTTACCTGTTTCACCTGAGTCAGTCTTTTGCTTTGTGTAGAAGTGCAGTCAACAGATTTAGCTGAAATGTTTTAGTTCAAAAACTGCCTATAGGAAAGTCTGTGAGGTATGCAGATTAATTAGGGAATTATTCATCAAAGTCCGTACTGTCGCGTAATTGTCCATATTCACGTCCATTCACGACTTCTCCAACTCCACTTCTTCAACAATCTCTGCGATCTGACAAATTTGCGACTAATTCTGACGCTTACTCCAGTCGCGGACTTACGGAGCTCTTCACACCAATTTGCGTGCACGTGCACAGGTAATTCAGCTATTCAGCATGTGACAGATTCTGTTGAAGGAGCGGATTCTACAGTGTGTATTGCGTATTCACCTGTTTGCCTTCACCACAAAAGAGTGGCAAATTGAGGGGTTTGATTTCAGGTCTCCAGTGTTGCGTAAGGCAATTATTTATTCAAAAGTAACAATGGCAATTGTGACTAAATTAGTCTACTATTAAACATGAACTAGGCACAAGGTGACATAAAAATAAGTATTTTTCACTTATATATACAGTATATAGTTAGTGGGATATAATGAGATTGACATCAATGCCCTTCACTGGAGGAGTTCTCCTCACTCCACATGACTTCTCATCCTACTATAGTGCGACTGACTACGCCACACTACGCATGCGACGGAGTCTGTCACTCTCCGCTGCTTCAGGGATAAGGTGAAGTGAATTTGCAGCTTCCTAATCGTATTGACATGAACAGATGCGGAGATACTATGCAAGGCGAATTCGTACTTTGATGAATAACCCGTTAAAAGTCTAATATTTATATAATTTTCTTTTGTCATTTTTATTTTCCTGTTATTACCTGTTACCATCTAAATTGTTGTTATCCTTAATTGCTGCTGCAGAAACCTTCACACAGCACAGATATTTAAGAACATTTAAGATTTAATAAAATCATAGCAACCTGCTCTATGCTTAGGTGTTTGTTACCAGAAAAAATGTAACATTTCTTTTCATTTTAAAGAGCTATTTACAACAATTGCAGCAGATTCTACTGCATTGTGTAATAAAATATTGATATTTAGCGACAAACAGGCTTGGCTATTGAGTAATGTGCTTTATAACAAATGGGCAATCATACATCAAGAAGAGTAATCAGTAAATAACTGAAGTACTGTGCAATCAGCAAACAAAATCATAAAGATTACTCAACATACACCATAACAAAAACCCCAGTCTCTGAATGCATAGCACCCAAGCTTGCAAATTTACAGAAGGACACTGCTACAACAAATAGCCAATATTCTAGGATCTACAGTCCTTGCTATTTACTTCCAAGCGTAGTCTCTGACTCAAGGCCGGTTCTACCTATGGGCGATGTGGGCAACGACCCAGGGTGCAATCTATCTGAGGGGCGCTGTCACCCACATCGCCCATCTCTTAAATTGACCTCCTTCCCCCCACGCACCCCCTGCCCCATGCCACCCCCCTTGCCCCGCGCCACCCCCTTGCCCTGTGCCACCCCCCCCACCCTTGCCCCACGCCCTCCACTCACCTCCAACAGAGTTCCAGCGACGCACCTCCTCTGATGAAGTAAGCTGAATGTGACAGCGCTCCTTACTGCTTCGGGTCTTGTCGGCTGTATTCGGCAGCTGCCAGCAAGACCCGTACATCTAAGGACGGCCTGCGGGGCAGGGGGTGTCGCGACGTGCGGGGGGGGGGGGTTGGCCAATAGGGCCAGGACCGCCCCTGCTCTGATTTAATAGTACATTGTAGAAACAGATAATTTAGTGCCAGGGACTCTTAAAATTGACAGAAACATAAACTGATTGATACCAACAGTGTGTTCAGTACTCACAGTGGAACACAAAGCATTAGCAGAGGCACTCATTTTAACAGCAAACAACTACAACAGTGGATTGAGTTACACTTCATTGATGTGTTAGTTCATAGGTTACATTTATTATTTCCATACCCATCATGGTATAATTTCACTTTTTTAGACAGGTTTATTTATTTACCTTATTTAAATATATTTTTTATATTTTTACAGTATATTCATATATTTGCACACATTTTTTCATTTAGTATGTTTTGTCATTACATAATTTGTTATATTATTTTGTTATATATATATATATAGATGTTCGTTTTGTATTAGTTAGTATGTGTATAGTATATTTCATTTTATGTATGTTTTACGTACAATTTATTCATTTATTAGTGGTTTCTCCATTGTGATCGTTTTTCAGTTCATTTAAGTTACACATTTATTCATTGGCTTTTTGACATATGCCCCTTTATATTAGAAACTCTCCCTTTTGAATAGTCTTTTCAATAGTTGCTTGTGTGAAGTGCTTCCTGTCATTATGCTAATATCCCATTTGCTTGAAATGCATATGCGTTTAATTGATATTCACCGGACGTGACGTTTGTTACGTCACTTCCAGTTTTAGACGTGGCTATGCCACATTTATTTAAATGCTGCCGCGAGCCATCTATTTTACACACAATTAGGGGGGAATTCACCAATGAGCGAAGTGAGCTCTGAATCCTTCGGCTTACTTTGCACATGGTGTTATGCGCTCGCTGATGTCCTGTATGCGGACATCAGCAAGTGCTTTAAAGGGATTCCAGTCTCGCCGAGACTGGAAACCCTTTAAAATGTTCGCGTGCAGGACATCAGCGAGCGCATAACAGCATGTGTGAAGTGATGCGAAGGATTTGGAGCTCACTTCACTCAATGGTGAATTTCCCCCTTAATCTCCTGAGGAAGCTGTGAGTTATTTTGAGAAGTGGCGAAATGCGTTGAATATACAAGAATACTTTACTTTGTGAAGTTGGTTCACATTTTTTGGTCCCGCATCGCTTGATCAGTTCGATACTACATTACACACTGGTATTCAGTCATCTTTATTCTGCTGTGATGATCGTTTAATGCCTGTTTTAACACTCCGTTTGTGAGTATATTCTATACTTTTATTGTTTATTATATTAAAAGTGGTTTTACGCTATGGAGGCTTTGCTTTCTCTTTGTCCATGATTCATTGGGATTCTCCACTATAGGAGAGTATTTCAACATCACCATATCTATTTGTGGAAAGGAGTTATATATGATTTGAAGATCTGATTACCACTCATTTACAAAACTTATGTTATACTTCCATCTGGTGAGCATTTAGTGATACCATCCTCACACTTACCACACGATGTTGTTTCCTTTTTTGACATCACAAGTGCTCTGATTCTGTGCACTTGTTCACATTCTGTTATCTCCTAACACTGGCACATTTGGGCTTTACTTTTATCATCAATTTTTTTTGTTAAGGCACCATCAGGTGCTTGTTTGTTTTGTGCTTTCTTTCACAGAGTTTAGTGGATTGAGTCAGGTTGGTACAGATTCCCAAAGGATCTCCTGAAGGGGCAGACCTATTTTGGCAATTTTTAGCAGTAATTCGGATGTCAGTGTCCATTACTGCTCCTGAGGTTTGCCAATATTTTACTCCTGGATGGGACACTGAGCAGTGCACTAAGTGGTCATAATGTTCATGGTCTGCACTAAAACTATTCTGCCACTAGTTAATTACTAGAGACTTTTTCTTCATATCCACTTTGTGGAAAATACAGCAGAAATAACACAGTTTTTTTAAATATGAGATGTAAAAAATAGGATAAAGAAGTTTTTATAGTATTGCTTAAGGACATTGTTGCCTCTTATTTGTTTTGTAGACATTGTACAGACAACTTTGCATATTCAGCAGACTGTGATATGGAAAATTTGTGACCAATTCAACACCTTATGATAGTCGCAAACTGATGCACCTCCTTGCATCACTTTTATGCACATTTACGTGACTGTCACCTATTTACCAGCTGTTTGAGTGTGTTAAGTGGTGAATTAAACAAGGCATAGTGCTCCAAATATGCTTGCTTGGACTGATGGCAGGGTCCCTTTTTGCCAGAAGGTGACTGTATATTCAAAGGACAAATAAAATTTAGGGATCAAAAGAGGGGAACAATATGTCACAAAGTGCTGACAGTGTTCTTCTTTATAAACAATTCTGTCTACTAATCGTAGTTTGAGATTAATATAAAAATGTATATTATTGACATTTATTGTGACATGTGCCCCTTTAAACATTTCATGTGGCAATCACATCACTGGAATTTACATCACTACATAGTATCTTGCTACTGTTTGACTGACTATGCCTGTATTGTATATTGTATAGCATTTGTCACTGTTTGCTTCTTCCCTGTTTATTGAGTAAGGAATAGAAAGTTTGCATCCGTCAGAGTGTAGTAATAACCATTTTATACAGTTAACTAAAAGTCTTTTTTAATTAGATACAGAGGATATGTGGTTCCCTTCTCTCCTGTTAGATGTCTCTAACATTTTTATTTTTCTGGTTTAGAGAAGAATGTCACAGGACCTTGTCCCATTCTCTTATAAGGCTGGCCTAACCGGTGCTTTACCAGTGATGTGACTTTCAAAATGGCCCCCATTTGATATCATAAAGGGGCAAAAGCTCAAATTGGTATCCTGAGAGTCTGCTGGAACAATGAGTTACCAAAGAGCAGGCAGATCCATAGTGGGATGAGCAAATACAAGTGGTCAATTGGAAGTATTTTCTAGTTGTTCGATAATGTGGAGAATCCTGCATATGTAATATACTTATTATGTGCCAATTAATGTTCAACAAATATTGTTCTTTTGTGTGAATAAATCTGTGTATTGTAGCATGATACCACACAATCACTGTAGCACCACCTATAAGCCCCACTGCTACTACAATGAATAGAGGATGGTCCCATACCCAGGGTTGACAAGCTTTTCTGGAACAAGTATTTATGTAGCTGACCCTAAAATTCTACTATATCGCAAAATGGTGCCCATCAATGCCAAAATGTATTAACCCTCATTCCTTTTTATTTCTGTTCTGTACCCTTTATATTATATTGCTGTTAGGAAACACAAATACTGATTACATTTTTCCAGGTTTGAGATCACAGTCTAAAAGACCCAAGACTATTGTTTCACATCGGTTTCAAATGTCTACTTTTGCAGACTTTTTCTATTCCTGTCAGCTTTAAACAAACAGAAATGGCGAAGAGAATATCAAATCATTATCTAAAGGACAAATTTGTGTAGTTCTATGATAAATGTACTTTTACTTTAATTTGTTTAAGTGTTGGTATGGGATAATCTCCATGGTCCTTTTTATTTCT
>WMED01012536.1:0-14780 GCA_019650415.1 Pipa parva
TTCAAAGGGTGGTTAAATTAGCCTAACGTACTATTGGTGTCCAACTACCATCCATTGAGGTATATGTCAGTCGCTATCTGTCCAGAGCCAGGAGCATCATCGCTGATGAGCAGCACCCAAACCATGGACTCTCCTCACTCCTTCCATCAGGCAGACGTTATAGGTGTCTAAAGTCTCGCACTGACAGACTAAGGAAGAGTTTCTTCCATGATTCCATCTACAGGCTCAATCTCTCCCTTACTGCCCACTAGCCTCCAATTGTCCCTTCCTTACCCTCCCCACCCCAATACCATTCTCTTTTACTGCCATTCTCCTGGATTTAACATACTTCATCTGCATGTATACTCTCTTATTACTATTTTAACTAATTTATTATTTATTATTATAATTTAAAATTATTTATGATATAGTATCTGATATATTTTCCCATATTTATATATTTATTTAATTCAATCATTTTATTACTGTTAGTCTGGTTATATGCTACTCATTGTTACAGTGGTCTTTGTATGCTTATTGATCCTCGCTTGTATTCACTGCCTATTGCAATTTGCTACTTGCCGTTGTCTTCTCTAATTTTTTTGCCATTGTCTTCTCTAATCTATGACGCATCTGTAATTTCATTGCTTTATATATACTTTACTTATACAGTGACAAATAAATAAATCTAATCTAATCTATCAAATAAACAATGATCTTTTATTATCCATTATTTTATGTGCATAATTGATGTTATTTAAAGACTATAGTATCTCTTTAAAGCTAAAACACTAATATCACGCCCCATTTTAAATTCATTGTTTAGTTCATCTAACATACTAATACACTGTAGAAAACCCAAGTCAGTTATCTGCTCTATTTTGCTTTTATGTATGTGGAAGTATTCATTTTGTTGTAATATTGTGGTTAGTCATTAGAGGGGGGTATATACAAGGCAGTGTTGCATCTACAGTAGTAGTAATTGTTATAAACTTGCAGCCCTGATTACATTCCCTGGGTAGTTTAATGTGAGCAGTGCTAGAGATTCAGCACATTGCTCCTGTTCATAATCATGTTAATACATATAATTACATGGAAACAGTAAAAGCCAGATTGATTCAATCCAAAACAGTTTCTGTTCCCTTTTTAAATCACAAAATACAATGTTTCTGATGTTTATCTTACACTGTGTAAGATTATATTCTGCAGATCATTTTGCTTATTATGTCATGATCACATAGAGACCATGGGAGATGGATACCGTGTTTCCCCGACAGTAAGACACCCCCGAATATAAGACGTAGTGGGGGTTTTAGTGGGGCGGCCTAATGGTAAGACATACCCCGAAAGTAAGACATAGTCTTACTTTCGGGGAAACACGGTACCTGCAGCTCCTTGGCCGGCCGTCTCTTCAGTAGCGCTTAGCGCTAGAGCGTCTCTGCTCCCTCCTCCTGCAACTTCCTGTCAGCGGCAGGAAGTTACAGGAGGAGGGAGGAGAGACGCTCTAGCGCTAAGCGCTGCTGAAGAGGTCTCTCCTCCCTCCTCCTGCAACTTCCTGTCAGCGGCAGGAAGTTACAGGAGGAGGTAGGAGAGACGCTCTAGCGCTAAGCGCTACTGAAGAGATGGCCAACCAAGGAGCTGCAGGTAGGGAGAGCACAGCAGGGGGGGTTAGCAGAAGGGGGAAGGAGGGGGCAGCAGAGTGTGTGGGGGCAGCAGAAGGGGGAAGGAGGGGGCAACAGAGTGTGGGGTGGCAGCAGAGTGTGGGGGGGGGCACTTTTTTTTTTCCAATATAAGACATACCCCGAAAGTAAGACATAGTGGGACTTTTGGGGGTAAAAAGAATGTAAGATGCTGTCTTACTTTCGGGGAAACACGGTAGTATCCAATGCATTGCTTCTAGGTTTCTAAGAGGCACATTCCCACTGCAAGAGCTATGGACCCAAAATGAGACCTGTTTTCTTATACAAAATCTGTTTTTCCCCTAATTACTCATTCCTGTAACATCATACAGTAAACACTGTTATCCTACTCATGTGAAGAGGGGCAAGAGAATTAGGTTTGGTATGAGAATGTCCTAATATGCCTACCTTGTTCAACTTTATAATTCTTTATATTACCTGCAGAGATGCCACCAGTGAGAAACAGATGGTACTCCAAGCCTGGCAAACTGATAGGGCTCAGCCAGCTACCTGGATAATCCCGCCTGTGTGACTCAAGCATTGAATTATACCTGTTCTGAATGCTAGACATGGCTCAAAGCATGTATAGCCCCGTGAGAAAATTCAAAAACCTGGGAGTTAACAAATGGGAGGTTAAGCAGACATCTTTCATGTTACACATGCCACAGGTTTTGCCCTAAATAAAAGACCTGTTTGTTTGGGTGTCCCATTTATTAGGTTATGAAGGTTACTTGTGACAGCCCTAAGTACCTACTTGTAGAGCTTGAATAATATACTCACTGGCATTAATGTCTGGAGCCTCCAGGAGACAATAAATATAGTTTCTATTTGCAAAATGAGATCCATGGCATTGTGTCTGTGTCTGGTGACCCTTATGTGCGAAATTTACTAAGGTCGAAAAGTATTTACTAAGGTGGAAAATTGAGCAAAAATAGGCGAAGAAATACTTTTTGACCTTAATAAATTTCGATTTGTGCACCTTTCACCACTGCGTTTCACATTTTTAGGTGTATTACCCTGAGCCTGGAACTTAGAAACATTGTTTTTTTTATCAGCTTGTTAGTAATCTCTGTAAGTGCACAAGCCTAAAATGAATATGGAGCCAATCAGAGCATAAGAATGTTCACAGGACAAGACCAGTCTTTGTCCTATCAGAGGACACTAAAGATAACAAAGCTAATTACATCTAGAAACAGAAGAAATGTGACAATATGTCTGGGTGAAACAACAGATCGCAATATGAAGTTTATATATCTAAATAGTTAAACTGACCTTTAACCAATGCAAACATACAGGGGGTAATTCAGGATAGTGCGAAGTGAGGTGCAGAGTCCTCGCCTCACTTCGCACTGACTGATATGCGCTCGCTGATGTCCTGCACGCAGACATCAGCAAGCGCTTTAAAGGGATTCCAGTCTCGGCAATTCCAAAAGAGTCGTCTCACCGAGACTAGAATCCCTTTAAAGCGCTCGCTAATGTCCACGTGCAGCGAATACTAGAGGTGACACACTGTAGCAATTCATTATATATAGGTGATATCAGTGATATCATCTTTATATGGACCTGTTTAAAAGAGTCAATGGCATTATAACTATCTTTTTCTACATTAATAACAATCTAATAGCAATTAGCAATTAGTGATATAGACAATGGCAAGGCCACCTTTTTTTGGACTTTGGTCAGAGGAATCACCACAGGAGAATACTCTTGGAAATGACAAAATTTGTCTTTACCTTTATTTTCTCCAGACTTTACCTTATTTCTAATGTTGCTGAGTTGCTAAGCATTTTGGGAACTGGGCAGTCAGTGACCCACATGATCTACACAGACCACAAGCTAAGAACATACAGATCTGTAATTCTATTGTAATGTAAATCAGCCATTCCCTGTCATAAAAAACTGACATGGTGAGTAAAGTAAGCACAAGCCACCCTGCTGTGTCATATGCAACTGTGCTCTCAGTTAGTCCAGAATAAATCATTTTAATAAATGCTGCACATAAAACTATAATGAAATTTGTGTGGACAAGGGTAAAACTACAATACAAAAAAATCAGTCACCCGGCTATTTACTTCCCCTCCATGATAGCGGCGCGTTGTGACAGCATTATGCTGTAGGTGACCAATACAATCATTGTTAGGTTCTGTAGCAAGCTACCCTTATACTGGTAAATGTACCGGTAATTTCATTTTAATGACTGATGGACATGGATAAGAGTAAACAATGCCTATCAAGTCCATTCTTCATCCAGTAAATTACTGCTTCAGTTGTTATGCGCATATAACAGCATATAATAATAACAAGCCCTGCCAGGCCCAGGGGCTTATTATATCATACTGTAAATGTCTACAGGTGTGGCAGAGCCAATTTGATTGTCTGGTAAAGATGAAAATAGTTGTCTTATTCAGAGGGAACCCCAGGAATATGGTTAGTAATAGACAGGATAAAATTGTTTAACTCAGTAATTGTTGCCACTTTTCTTTCCTATATTAAGTAATGCTCATACCCTTGGAGTTAGTTCCCAGGTGGAAGAATTATTTTAACTGGCCTTTAAATAGGTTTTGTGAAGGGCTGTAAGTAACCGGAGACCATAGCATCAACACGTTCTTGGCAAAACCTTCTTTTTCCGCTTCCCAAATAGCAATGAGTCTAAATTGCACAGTACCCCAAGGGCACTTCTTCTTTCAATTTCATAACATGCATTGCTTTTAGACACTGATTTTAAAGCAAGCAAGTCCAGTCTAGCAACATATAAATAAATATATAAATATATAATAAACTCAACATACACAATGTACTGCTGTTTGATTGATAGCTGTATATGTATTTCCAAAACATGGTCTGGATGTAGACCAATCTCTTCTATATTATAGGGTGTCATTGTACCTTTCTCATCTCTGCCACACTTATCCTATACAGCTCATTTCCTGTTTCCTTTTGGCATTAGATCATTATTAGCTGTGGTTTTTAGCAACTGGGCCCCAAATGAAGAAATAACAATTTTATTAACACCACTACACAGAGCACCCTGGGGTGTCGGGTGCCACAATGCACTTTTCAAACTACTCCTATAATTTTGTACACCATCATTTTTATGACATCCTCTATCAATACATCACAATCTTCCAGTAACACTAGGCATACATCACAGCCTCCCCAGCAGTGCTAAACCTCAAGGTTCCATGAGTACATCACAGCCTCCAGCTGTACGCCATAGTCTCTGAGCACCCTAACAGTGCATCACAGGCTCTTGATATTGTCAGTATGCTGGTGGCTGCCAACCAAGTTGTCACCTAAAGTAATATTGTATGTCCTTGCCCAGTTACCTACTTTCAATTGTCTTCATGCCATTCACTCTTTTCAGAACATGAACTATATTGGAGCCAAAGTTCTAGTTGTACACAAACATTTCATTTAGTGATATTTTGAAGTCATTGCTAACCTTTGACTCCAATAAAACAGCAGCTGGCACAATGTTTCTGACTGAGGTCCATGATGTCTCAAATGGGAATTTTATTTCCTAAGATTTCTATAAGCATTATTTACCTGTCATTAAAATATACATCCACGTCTGACCAATAGATGCACATATAGATTGTGCTTATTTCTGAAAGTTTCATGGAATAAATGCTTAAAATACATAGAGCATAATGTGCTCTTCTGTAGCTATAAGGATGTTAATAGTCACTCGGGAGTTTCATCACCGTATAAAAGTATGATTGCTTTTCTACAAAGCCAGGAACTTCAAGGTGACTATTAATTTCCTCATTACTTACAGAAAGGGGTACATTATTCTTTATTATATGCAATACTGACAACTTAAAACTGTTTTACCACTTGGCAAACTAGCAAAGAAAAATGTAAAGTTTCAGTATTACACTCTGGCTTACACATATTTTTTATGATGCCTTGTCACTCACAAGAGGGAATCAGGGGCAGGAAAGCAGGAAAAAGATTCAATATACAGTATTATCACTGGTTGTGCCTGAAATAATATGTTGAGTGTTACTATATTTCAGAAATTGCATAGGTTTATTTCCTACATTTCCCATGTGATACTTGCACTATTACATTACTTTTATTATTCGCAGTCAGGCTCATCCACACTATGAACACAGATCACATACATGACTGAAGCATGGTGTGCAAGCATTTTACTAAAAGAGGTCATGGTCTACATGGTGCAGACTATAGTGGTGGACTGCACCCAGTAAGTTTCCTTTAAGGTGGGTAGAGTTTCACAAAGAATGACACTTTTACTTTCATTATTCATTCTGAACTCCATGAAGACTAACTGGTTGTTATGTATTAATGCAGTTATGTACTTTCTCAACTACTTGATTAAACAAGAAGCCTGCAGGTTTTATTTAAATATGCATTATCACATTTAGGTACATTATGTTAAATATTAATTGATTAAAGTTTAAAACCTGCCTTACATATCTCAAGGCAAATAGTGAACACACTAACCTACTGTATCCTTGGGCCATAGGCCATACAGGAACATTCAGCTTTAAGCCTTTAAAAAGATTCCTATTAGAGTAGATATTTGTGCAGAGTGGGCATCCATATAAAGGGTGGTTCTGAGACACACCCTGAAACACTGTGAGGTTTTCAGATCTCTTCTTCACCCAGTTATGTCCAACTGTGGATCCAGCTGGTGGTTTTCTACAACACACACAGCCTAATACTGAGTCATCTTCAACAAATAGACATGCCATGTTTTGATCTTGTTACAAGTCATGTCTTCACATACTGTATTTAGTATTCAGTTCAGGAATTTAGCCAACTTCTTTCTGGATTGCTTAAGTGTTTCATGGAGTATGTAAAGGTTATAATTCAGTTTGTGGTTGCATTAGATGATACCAGCTATCTCTTTCCACCCTTCCTTGTGGTTAACCAACATGTTTCATGTATGCTTATCTTTCCCAGCAAAAGTCACAGACCTAGTTCCAACTGGGAGAGAGTTGTATGTTTAGGATGGTCATGATGAATTCCACAAGTAGGTGTTATAATAAAACTTTCTATTTACTTTTCATATTTATGATACTTCCTAAGATAAACTAAGTTGAACTCTCAAAGGGACAGGAACTCGTATAAACTTGTCTGGCTAAATACTTAACCTGTCAAATGCTTTCAATTTAAAGACAATTCTGGATGTTTCTTCAGATTGTTAGATGGACAGCTGAAAACATGCGATAAACAAGAAAACAAAATATTTATTTCATTTTGCTGCTGCATGCACAATGGTGACCTACAGTGATATTGAGATCTCCTATGCTTAATTTACAGTTCTGGTACAGTTTCCCTGAACCTCAAATCTGCCTGCAGACTCCCTTACTAACTAACATGTTTGGTCATTAGCTACTGATTGCTTTTTGCTTCCAGGTATAAGTATTGATTGGATTCTTAAAGGAGAATAATAAATTGATATTGTCTAAGGGTGATTAAGAAGGGGGAGGAAGGTACTACTTATTGATACCACAGTTAGGTTCCAGCATTGCCCCTGCTCTCTTCTACACTGCTGAAATTTTCTTTGCTTCTCGGCTGCCATGGTCCTATCTTCTTCCAGTTTCTGTCCATTTCTCTGCAGTAGCTAAAATCTCAGGCCTAACTGTGGAGCCTAACAGTGGTAATGATAAGAACTCCACCTTGCTAATCATCCCTAGACCATACAAGCTTACAGCACTCCTTTTAACATGCAGATTTCAGGGTTGAGTTGTGGAGTTGTTTTATGAAACATTGTGCTTTCAGCATTATGCATGGTAAAACTGTACCATACCAGAAATTAAAGCTTCACACTCTCTTAATTAGTTACAGAACTAAAAAAGTGACCTGTTTTAGGAATGTGTAAGCCCTCGGGTAGTCTACTGTATTTAACTAGAGATTATGCCAGCTTCAGAGGAGTTAAGTTCCAGATACTGACTTTTTTGTCTGGGGCACACGTGTGTGTGTTTCTGTGTGTGTATGGGGGGGAGGGAAAAGAGCAGAAGGCTGTCTGATCAGGTGCAGGACATGTTTGCTCTGTACCACCAGTGTCAAACTGCATTCCAGTAGAATCATAGAGTTTGCACATTGTAAGGATATCTTTACATTAGTGCAGGTGTTCCTGTCATTTACTTAACCTAACTAAAATCTAACTATTTGGACATAAAAATATGAAAAGCAGGAAAACAGGTGAAATAGAATCAAATCTACATCATCTCAGTCCAAACTGCAAAATGTCTTGTGGACTTCTTCAATGTGTGAATTTCACAGCTATAGTCAATTTGCACCACTTCATATTCCTTTTCTCCATCATTATTATATTAAAATACTATTATTAGGCCGGATTTATTATAAAGAAGGACACTGTTACCACTTTCTCACATTTTAATCTCTACTATTGTCGCCGTATTAAATATTACTAAATGTTATTTACATCCCTTTCCATGTGACACTACAAGTTCATCTTTTTACTTGATAGTTATAATTTAGTTGTCATTTGAGTCTACATTCACCTTACGCTAAATTCATGAAACCCCCTACTCATCATTTCATTTTTCATTTACAGCATAACAGAGTTATGTACTGTAATGCCACTGCTGGCTGCCACGCATTCAGTGGCTGAAAGAAAAACAGATTAGTGTATAAAAAAACGGGTAGGGATTGGAGCTGATAAACAGTAAGATAAATATCAAACCCCTTTAATTCAGCGAAGTCAAACCAGCGACAATGGAGCACTGTGCCTTGGTGATTAACCACTTCAACACACTCCGATACTTGATAGGCAGCATGCACATGCAATGTGGTACATAAGTACGCAACTGTCATTAAGTGCCAAATTGGTTGGGAATTTGCAGAATTGGAAGTGTTAAATGAATGCGAATTCAGACCTTGGCACAACCACTTGCACTTTTATGAATAACCTCCCAGTTCCTTACAAGTCAAAGTGAAACTTAGTCAGTTGGTGCTTTTACATATTATAGAAAACTACAGGTACGAGTACAGTACTTTTGCATTATGTGTGGATTGGGTGCTTTACATGGTAACATCCTGTTTAGCCGTTATAGAATGCCTGCTTCTGAAAATATAGCTAGATGTCATACTACAAAGCCATTAGCAAGTATGAATGATGAAACATTAGTTCTGTTATCACGCTTATAATCAGTCTGGTATGCTGGAATGCCCTCTGGTGAGATTTGCCTAAAGATATGTTTGCCTAAAGATATGTTCTAAAGGAGTTGTTAAAAGACTGACGCTGTGAATGTGCAGCCTAAGAAAGCCAAATGTCCATGAAATTAAATCCATCTTAAAATCTACTAGTCTCTTCTGATTGTTAGTCAGTTAGAAAGCTGATAAAAGGAACAAACCTTACTTGTAACAAAAAAAAACAAACTGTTTTACTGTATTTACTTCAAAGTGAAATAACCTCTCCACTGATTAAATTAGATAAAAAATAAAAAAGGGTTTTTTTTTGCCATTTTATTATCTCCTTCTGTAGAAACTTTACCCAGTGTTCAGTTTTGACACAAGACAATGGGTATAATCTGTGGAGATCACAGCTTTATTATTTATTATTGCTTAAATCAGGAATTCTTAGGGTCCCAGTCTAGTTGTGACCAGCTAACAGGATAAACATGGAAGAAAAACACTAGTGGCTCAGATGCAGGAAGGTCTCTATTCACATTTTGTTCTTTGATGGGCCCCTTCCATTCATATGTATAAATAGCACTAGTCCAATGTTTTCACATGTCCCTAGTAATTATGACTGCATTAACCAACATCCAGTTTGCTCAAGCTTCATTATAGCAGATAACCCTGCCCTTCAGTGAGATACTGCCACAGCTAGAGAGTAAATCCCTTCCAAGCTTGTGATCTCCATGATGACTATGCCTGAGGACGTAGGCAAAGCGCTGCTTAAAGTCTTGCCAGACTGGTTCTTTCTCATGGAAATTTCTTTCTGACTTTATGTGGCAGTCAGTAGACTTCCAGGATGGCCTTGCAGCAACCTGCTCAATTGTACTGGGTGGGAGAGAGAAAAAAAAAATAGTGAATTCTCCAAGTAAAGTTGACAAAAAAAAAAGTTTTTGTCCAGGCACAGTAAGATATTGTATATACAGCAGCAATTCTCATCAGGGTCCAGTGAAACCCTTAAATGTAGTGCAAAAAAGGGTACAGGGCACTTAACCAATACATTTTAGGGTTACAACTCCACAACTCCATTTGTTGCAGTCTGACAAATACATATATAGTTGACTACCCCTGCTCTAGGGGAACATATTGACAAGTGACAACAGCAGCATGTTTTCAATTGTTTCGAGTCCCTTTCAGGTAAAACACCTTTCCTCCTGTAAACTTCTGTACATTTGACTGTTGCTCAATTCTTTTTCCAAAGTGTCAAATGCATAAATTCTTGCAATTCTTACATTTAATAAACATTAAGCTGAGGGTGCTGGGAATGTAACTCATTTGAAGCTTGCCCATCCTTACTGCTAATTGCTGGAGTTGTCATCAAAATATGCACTATTTGAGACTGTAAACATTGTATAAGTTTATCCCCTACATTGTCCCATTACAATTTGAAGCAAAGGGCAATGTCCATTCATTAAGGTGGTCAAAGAAAGAAAATAAAGCAAACAGATCACTAATCAAGAAAAAGAAGCTGTAATATTACCTTAAACATGATAAGATTCTTTCCAACAGTTATTAATTTTCCTCCAGAATTCCACATGTTTGTGTGAATTTTTCTCTTGTGCTGAAGGCATTAAGTAGCTACTGAAGGAACGGCCATATGGAGACATGTTTCTTTAAAGGTTTACCCAGACATGTTTCTTTAAAGGTGAAATAAGGCATATTCCTTTAAAGGAGTACACCGTCATATTTCTTTAAAGGTTCACACACACACGTTGTTTGTTATCAGATTTTGCTGTACAATCACTATCACAAATAAACAGCTGTAAGAAAATCTGGTAATACATACATGTGCATTGCTATTTTTGTATACTTAAAATTGCGTATATAACTGTTATGTTGGACACTGCAGCTGATTTCCCAGTTAGCCAAAACTATCCTGTTAAAGGGCTGCCAGTTGGACAAGAAATATTTGTATGTACAGTATGTATAATTTTATTTATAAAGCGCCACAAATTTACACAGCGCTGTACAATTCAGCAATACAAATACAATAGAAACATGGGAAAAGTGCATTAAACAATACAAGTAAAATATCACAAGGATACATCACTTTAAGAACCAGGTTGCAGTTGACACAAGAGGTTGGAGGTCCCTGCCCCGTAGAGCTTACAATCTAAGAAATCTTTGTAACAAAATGGATAATTCATCATGTATATTAAACAATGCAAGGTCATAATGTTTAACCCATAAAAGATCAAAACTTGGAAGCAGTATTTATTAGATACATTATTATAACTGATATTCAAGCAACAAGGTCAGGTGTATATAGTGCCCAGCGGCCCCACTACCTACCAATCTATTTTTGTGCTCACTGTACGCTGGCAATCCACTTTACCAGAGTGCATGCTCACATAGTAAAAGGTTTGTAGGGAGGTGAGATTTTCTGGAACAAATTTGGAGTTTGGCTGTACCAGTGATTTAGTGGTTCCCACTGATCTGGTGAATAGTGACTAGTGGCTGGTACAAGGTGGCAAAAGGATAAGGGGCAGATTTCTCCAGAAACCAAAAATATTTATACTGGCATACTGAAGTTATACAGTATACTGGTATGTATGTATATATGTATTTGTTAATTTGCATTGCACTACTATATTACACAGCGCTTTACAGAGATGATTTACAGAATTATGTATCATTAATGGAAATATATGTTATATTCTTAATATAGCTGTCACCACTCTTCACTCCAAAATAAATTGTTGGTGTTAATTATTTAGCTTTTGGAGCCATCGTTGGCTTGTGCAATGCACAAGAGAAAAGTTCAGACTTAGTCAAAATCAACAATACAAATAATTTGAAAATGCCTGCTTTTGGTTTTTCCTTCATTTCAGAGCGGTCTTTCTGAGTTTAATACATTTCGCCCTTAGGGGGTTATTCACTAAGGTGCAAATTCAACTGTCGAATTAGCAAACAGCTTATTCCCATAGTAAATCCGCTACAATTTCCCCATTGTAAAGTCGTGACAATTTTTTAATGTTAAGATTGGGACAATTTCCCATAATAAAGTCGCGACTGCAACAATATTCTCATTATAAAGATGCGACTGCGACAGTAGCAGCCTATTGCGACTGTCTTTATCTGGCGAATTCGCACCTATACGCAACAATTTGGACTTTAGTGAATAACCTCCTAATTAATGTTGTCTCTCTCTCTGATAGTTGCAGCAAAACTGGGCCTTCTGGGCACGTCATTAACATGCATTATCTAAGCTTACATTGGAAACAATGGGACTAGGCAAGCCAACAGATAGAAGCAGTCTGCAACTACCAGGAAGAAAAAAAAAAATCAGAATTATACAAATCAGGAATTCAATATCAAAGATAGCATTTTATCAGGAAAATGTTTGAATAGCTAATACAAGTAGGGTTTTTCTTTTTCTGTAAGTACTGGTCCTTTAACAAAAGTTCAATTCAAGCTTTGAGCACATGTTTTATGACAATAATGTTGTAAGATTCAGCGGAGTGCTTTGGAGGCTGGAGAACCCCTTTAAAAGCCAAGAATTCTTTTACAAAGTCAAATGGTCAGAAACAACCTAGTTAAAAGCCAAGTGTCCAGGTACAAAGCCAAGGCCAATGCTAGTATCCTGTTATTAAGCTTAAGCCAAGTAATCAGTAATGCCCCAGTTAACATTCCTGAATTGGGGCCTTTGGACTAACTCCATCCTTTTTTACAATGATGTGTCAGTTTGGAACCTCATGCCCCCTCCACCCTCATGTAATTTCTGATTATAGTTATGCAATGTTATTTACTTTAGTTTTATGTGTATATGAATTACGTTCATTTTAATTGTTATAACAACTCAGATTTTTGTCTTTGTGCAGCTCAATAAGAATGAGAATAAGAAAAAAGTACATTAAAATAACTTTGATAAAGCCTAACGTGTTTCTTATTATTGTTGTAAAAACATTAAAAAAAAAGTAACATTAAAAACCTGGTAGATCCTGAATAGTTGGCAAGAGCTTAACATAAGTTTTTCTATCCAAGCATAGGTATGTCTAGAATTATCTCCAGGGCCTACATTCCTCCTAAATAGTCTCCCTGAAGCTGGTGACGCAAGAGTATTCACTTGGAACATGGTTTAGAGATGAAAGTGTTTTACTGTACGTACATTTATGTCTTACTTGTCCACCTTCAACATTCATTTGGCTGCAGTTCATTGGGGATTTCTATAATAAGAGGCAAAGGTAAGAAAAAAAAAAGTTGTATTAGCAGTGAATTATGTCAAGATATTCCTCATGGTCTCAGAGGTTTCACATTTTTTGGGGGGGTTTAATCAAGCAGAAAAGTGAAGACTGTATTCTATCTTTATATGTAACTTTATTTTGTTAATATCTTGGTAACACAGATGTAAAAAAGAATGCATAAATATTTCTCTCAATACCACAAAACTTGTATTGGTATTTGTATTGTTGCTATGGGGTTGGATTAAACTGTATGCAGATGCAAATTCTGGTCAGACGAAAAAAGGCTGTTGACACTGACTGTTTGTATTATAATGTTGCCATGACACTGCATATGGTTTTATTTGGTAGAAATGTGCAGTGGGTCCCAGACAAACTTGATGCATGATGTATAAACAAAGCTTTGTAGATATTGGGAATAACATGTAATAATTAGGTGCTAAAAGGGAGTTTACTTTGTTGGGGGAGCGGAGCCCCTCATTTATAAATGCAAACTGATTTTTAAAGGAGCTGATAGCATTGCACTGTGTGGTAATGAATGGAATGAAAACAACATCCTGTTTATGTTACAAGATAGCTTTAATTGAGTAAGATGTCTACATTACATGTTCCTAAACAAATACAAAGGTCATTATGACTTTTAAACAGTTATGATATTGAAGATCTAGTGACTGGAGGAGGGATGGGCCAAACAGGACTGATAGGAAGTGTCCATGAATGAGACCCTGTGTTACAGATTATTCAGCATAAAATGGATGTATTTTGCAGTCATAATTAATAACGGGAGAATCGGATACAGGCTTGCTGCCTTAGGACTGAATTTAAAAATTCCAAAAAATTGGATTAAAAAAATGCATTAACATTGCAGTTAGTGTTCCTTACCTGAAATTGTACTGTCATTAAGATATCATTTCTACCAGTATCATTTATGACTTATGTTAAGATTTGCAAATAAAAGGTGTATTTATTACCTGTGCCCTCTTCCCCCAGTTCTTTATTGCACCTGATCCTGGTACTAGTTCAGTCAGTGGCTGAGCATTCTGATACTAATACCAGTAGCATCTAATAGTTGCCACACCCCCTTTCTGAACATGTGACATGTGATGTTACTAGCCATGCACACACTTGTCTCTGTTTATAGATACTCCGCATCTGTCAGTACATTACATAATAACCAAGTTAATTTAATCAGTATTTCAACTTGTGAGAAGTCCTTAGCTATTATTTTATCCCTTTACTGCCGCAAAATGAATCGTTACTCTATATGAAGGAGGAAAGTGGAGTATATTGAGTACTGAATTAAAATGCATTTTTGAATTTACACACCTAAAATTGTAATGCTTTAATACAATGTATTGCTGCTGTCTACTCATTCATGTCCACTGACTAAGAAAGTAGAATATGTAATCTTTCCACACTGTTTATCAGCACCTCTACCAAACATCACCATCAAAGTAGAGGATTTCCCAATATCTTTCATTTCACAAGCTTGCTGTCTATGGGACTTTTTTTAATTTGCTTTCTAATTTATCCGATACATTCAAGCACTTATTAAATCCTGCGATATCCATGATATACCCACATAAGATCATACCTTACACACTACACAGCCAAAATACTAGTCCATGGGCTTATCATGTTTCATTTGGACTATTGCATTACACTTCTATGCAGGGTTGGCTCTCCGTATGGGCGGAGTGGACCATTGCCCTGGGCGCAATTAGCAAGGGAGCGCACGCACCGGCGCCCCCTTGCTAAACGCCGT
>WMED01012537.1:0-14780 GCA_019650415.1 Pipa parva
AGAATTTCATGATAGCACTATTTCAAATTATTCTAATTCGTTGACCAGCACTTGTAGTTCCTGGTTTGGTACTCTAGCTTCTGATGGGATCCAGTATAATTGTGTGATGTTTATTAGTTAACTTGCTGTGTTTTCTATAGTAATCCACGGCATTATGGTGTATGGTGGGTCCTATTTATCATATTGAGCATAGACGATATGTAATATTTATTTATATCTGGGCCTCCAAGCCTCCCATTGTTCTGGGTTGGAGTATAATTGAGGCTTTAACTCTATGTCTTTTCCCTTCCCATATAAATGTGGTTATCGCTTTTTGTAACTTTTGGGCTGATTTCTGCAGGAAGTATATTGGTAGAGTTCTAAATAGGTAAAATATCCTGAGCAAGTATATTCATTTTTACTGCTGCTATACATCCAAACCAAAATAATTTATAGGAAGCCCAGGATGTCAGGTCCTTCTTGAGTCGGTTGATTGTTTCAGGAAAATTTGCATTGTATTGTATGAGTTGCTAAGATTTATGCCCAAGTATTTTATTGAGTGAGTTTGCCAAGTAAAGGGAATTCTGAGTATGATTTGTTATGTTTCTTTAGTGAGTTGGCCTGTTAGTATTGCCTGTGATTTTGAAGAGTTAATCTGAAAGCCTGAGATTTTTTGAAATTCCTTTAATTAGGCCATAAGATCAGGTACTGAAATGATTGGTTAACTGAGGGTTAACAGTATGTCGTCAGCAAATAGTGACAATTTGTATTCATTTGTGCTTATTTTTGAGCTGTGGATGTCGGGTTAATCTCTTATGTATTGCGCTAGGAGTTCAAGAGACAATGCGAATAACGGGTGATAGTGGGCATCCTTAGGTCGTACCTACTTGAATTATAATGTATGAGGATAACATTCCTGCTACTCTTATGTTTGCTGATGGGGATTTATATAATTTCCTGATTGCTTGTATAAATGATTCTTGGAGATTTAATTTCTCTGATACTGAGAACATATAACTCCAGTTAAGCCTGTCAAATGCTTTTTGGGCATCTAATGATAGTAAAATGTATGGCATATTTTTTTATTGGCATGGTGAGTTATGCTCATTGTTTTCCATTTATTGTCACTGACAGACCTGGATGGGATGAAGCCCGCCTGGTCTGGTTGTACCAATTTGGCATATAGTTTAATATCTGTATTTATTAGTAAAATAAGTCTGTAAATTTCACAGTTTAAGGGATCTTTCGACTCTTTAGGTATCAGAGTAATGATTGCCTTTTGCATTTCATTGGAAGGTGATTCACCTTTTTGGAAGCTTTGGAATAGGGTGTGGTATTAATTGTTCTTTAAATTTTTTTATAGTAATTAGATGTGAAGCCATCCGGGCCAGGTGCTTTTTTTTTTTTATTTTGCTAGTTTGATTGGTTGATCAATTTCTGCTGATTATAGGTTCATCTAGAGTTTTGTTTTGATCTAGTGTTAGATGTGATGGTTTCCAAGTTGTAAGCAATGGGGAGGATTTTGAGAGTGGTGCTTGTTCAGCTTTATTGTCAGCATATAATTCTGCATAGAAATCGTGGAATTTCTGTAATATTTTTTGGGTGTCTCGGGTTATCTGTCCTGTGGTTTCTCTGATTGCATGTATTGTAGTGTGAGGCCAGAAAGAATGACATTTTCTCACTAGTGTTGTGTGGGATTTATTGGCCCACTCATAATATTTTTGGTTTGTCTTATTTAAAGCATATGCTTTATCAGCAAGTGCTTGTAGTAGTTTGGTTCGAGCTTCTACTAGATCGTTTTTTTAGTTGGGATGTTGGATTTGATTTGTATTGAATCACCAGGTTGTGCAGGTTTGTGGTTAATAGAGTGATTTTTTTACTTGTCTTTATTTTTCAATTTGGCTAGCTTTCTGTAGTAAAAGGCCTCTTATGACTGCTTTGTGTGCTGACCATCTAGTACAGAGGGATGTTTCTGTGGGCTTATTTAATTCCAATAATTCGTTGATGGATATTTGAATGCTTTCAATGAATTTGGGGTCTTGTAATAGGTTATCATTTAATTTCCAGTCTCCCTTTCCTCTGTGTTCATTTCAATTTGACAACCTCAGTTCAATTATTGCATTGGTCTGACCAAGTTATATCGTGTTTTTCTGTTTTGTCATTTTCAGAAGCATGAGTTGCTTGGATGAAGAAGTAGTCAGTTCTGGAGTATGTGTTGTGTATTATTGAATAAAAGGTGTAGTCTCTATCTATAGAATGCTGAAATAAGCAGTATATAAATATATATGTATTTAAAAAAATGTACCTTTTCTTTCCCAGATTGGGTGGACGGAGCTAAATAATGATTGACATTATATCTCCTCCAATCAGATCCCTGCTGGATTGTGATTTAAGGGATCTGACTGGAGGAGCTATAATGTCAATCATTATTTAGCCCTGCCCACCTGACTCGGGAAAGAAAAGTCGGGCTGACAGGGAAGATGACAGAGAGAAACACTGTATAAAGTTACATTTTTAAAATAACATATTTATTTACAAAAATGTTTATTTCATTAGTACAACCCAAATTAGTATTAGTTTTGAGGTGACAGGTGCACTTTAAATGATATTCCAAATTGTGTTCTTTAGAGACTTCAGATTCTAATTCTTATATTTATTACAAAAGACAAATATGTAAAGAAGGGCTGGATTGCCCTGGAGATGAGTTTTGTTTATAAATCAAACTTCTCAAAGACTTTCCACAGGGTTAGAGGTTGATCACTTTGGAATAAATGTTTAGTATGTCTGATTTAAACTGCCTTTCATTTTTTCTTTTTTAAGTTTTTTTTTATGAACTTTTTTAGTCCTGTTTATATTTAGCGGTCTTTTGGTTACTAGGGTAAATTAACCTAGCAATAACCTGCTGAATCAGGTTAAAACTGATTTTGCCACAGTTGGATTATTTTTCACATTAAAGAACATCGATATCCATACAAAACTTGAAATGGAAGAGGAAGCACGTTGAAAACACTTCAAAGTCTGCAAAGTTTCGATGGATCTGTATTTATCGATCTCAGCAATTTCTTTTTGGTCCTATAATGAATCAGCGGAAGCAAAAAGAGCAGCAGATTTGAAAATACCATTGAAAAGAATTGATAAACTGCAAAATGATTTCAAAAAGGTCAAAAGGGGTTATTCTCTAAAGTTCAGATTGTCACGTATTGGTGTGAATTCACCAGCTAAAGACAGTTACAATAGACTGCTACTGCCACAGTCGCGTCTTTACAATGAGAATATTGTCGCAGTCAAGACTTTACTATGGAAATATTGTCGCAGCCCCAAATTTAAAATTGTCACAATCATGGATTTTCTATGGGAATCCACTGTTTGAGAATTTGACAGTTGAATTTGGACTTTAGAGAATAACCCCCTATATTGTACAGGGCTGGAACAGTAATTTGTAATGAAAAATGATTTATAAATAACAAAATAAAGCCTAGAATTATCTGGTTTTCTTTTTGCTGGGGATCAGGATCCTTGGAAACCAAAAATAAAAAATTTGAAACAAACCAAAAAGAAGAAGCAATACAATCAAATAATTCAGGAATCACAACAAATAAAGACCAAGGGGGTTATTCACTTTATCTTCTCACCATGACGCTTGGATTTTAACTTTATTACAATAAGTTTTGGATGATTTTATTTATTTCGGAGTGTCGGAGTTTTTGTTCGTTGGTTATTCACTAAAGTCCAAATTGTTGCATATAGGTGCAAATTTGCCAGATAAAGACAGTCGCAATAGGCTGCTACTGTCGCAGTTGTGTCTTTATAATGAGAATATTGTCGCAGTCGTGACTTTATTATGGGGAAATTGTCACAACTTTACAATGGGGAAATTGTAGCAGATTTACTACGGGAATCCGCTGTTTGCGAATTCAACAGTCGAAGTCGCACCTTAGTGAATAACTCCCCAAATGCAAAAAGACATGAAACTATGGTGTACAACTTTAGGATGCTTAACTGTACGGCGTGCTGTGCTTTTTTATGTCATGAACAGTTAATGCTGTTCCCAAATGTTTAAGTACAACTTTGGTTTCTTTAGAATACTGTATATAACCACTGGCATTTATTTATCTGCACTATAAACCCCTCAGTTTCCCCTTTCTAGAAAACTTCCTTTAAAATAACTATGTTTCTTTTTTGGAACTGCCATATTCAAGTAGGGCTCTCACAAGGTCTCTCCAAAATGAAGCGTACAGATATATTACAGTTATAAAAATTGAATCTCTCTCTCTCTCTCTCTCGTCTGCAGCAACCATATATAATAAATATTAGTTTGAGAGATCGGACTACAATTGGAAATGCATTTCTATAAAACACTTTAGGAATAGACAAAACATTGTGCTAGTTGTGTCTAGTACCTTACTGAAAGCTTGTGCAGTGTATGCATTGTCTGTTTACATTGCTTGTTTTATTTTGTATGCTGTAACATCTTGAAATTCATTTGATTCTTGGCTTTGATAACATTAATCATAATACGGCAGACTGCAAAGCAAGATGGACAATCGCAGAAAGACTAGTGAACGCTAGTAGCCAAAAAGGAAACATTTTTTTTTAGCCATACTGACATAGATGGGATTTTCATTTTAAGAACCGGTAACATCAACAAAAAAAAAAGTAAAACAAATACCATTTGGTTTATTACTACACGGAACTTGTAAAAATGTTACCTTCCTGTATTGTGGTGTGTTTGCTTTATTTCTTTAATGGCTGCAGATTTAGGGCGAAATTTACTACATTTGAAAAGGTCCTGTTTGAGTTTATCCAAAGTAAAAATGGGCATTCGGGGGGGTGGGGAATATTTCAATCAATATTTTTTTTGACAGATTTTTTTTTCCATTCAAAACATTTTAATCGCATTGTTTCAATCTTTTTTTCAATCCATAAGTAGCCATACATTACATAAGTACAGTACTTTGGCTACTTTTCCATTGAAAAAGAACGATGGGTGTATCTTTAATATGAGTTCACTCTGAAACCAGTATACATGCATTAAGAGTTTGTATGATTAGGAGTGAGTAATAATACATCTATCACCGCTGAGGGATATCTTATCCATCTTTATCAGTAATAAGTTACTTTGCCAAAATTCATCTGCTTTTTCTGTCAAAAATACATACAGTATTGATATACCTAAACATGGCACCTGTTTAGGTATGGAGGTAAGGGGTAAGAAAGAAAACTGGAGGGTAAACCAACTAAATAGCCACTTGAGTCATAACCAGTCGACAGACAATGTGAACTACTAATGTCCAACTATGACCTCAACAGGATATGGAACTTTCTGGATTATTGCACAGATATGATCATAACTATTCCATGGTAGCCAAATACAAGACTCTGCTCTCCGTTATTACTTATATTGGTATACAAGTTTATAGGCAGATATCGCAATACCTATACATTAATATGAATTAAAAAAAAAAATGAAGTAATAATAATTGAAAAATGGATAGGAATGGAGAATCATATTTATGAAAGCAGGATTTCCAAACTAGGTTTGTCTACACTGGAGAGATGCTTAAGTGGTGATATGATCAAATTATTTATAAAGGGGGCGGTATATATATATAGAAACATTGCTGGTGGTCTTATCTAATATATAATCAAAAATAACATTTCTTATTACTAATTTGGGCCTGAGATGGTAGAACCTTCAGGGAGTTTCACTTTACTGGGGATAAACTGTAATCTGAGTACAGTGTATTGAAAGGGCTAAATAGTTTAATATGTCCATTTTTTTTTTAGCTTTAGTTCTCTCCTTCAATAATCTTAACTTTTTATATAAAATTTGTTTTAAAAAAGCACTTCTTATCTGTCAGGAGTCTAAAATAATTGGAAATATAACTCCTACTTAACCACCTGCTCCAATAATTGTTTTCTGTCCCAGTGCTTAAAACATAAAATACAAAAATGGGCAGCAAATAAGCAACCTTTAAATGAATTGATCTTGTTATTGCCTGTTGTGTTACCCCAACACAGCAGTGCGAATATAGATCCATAAATTCTCACTGTCATTTGACAGTCTGGAAAAAAAAAAAAGGATTTTGGAGATTGATAGCTTAATTTTTCATTACATATCATAGAGAGTGAGAAGCACTCTGGTAACTGATTTATCTCGTAGGATAAAATAAGGCATGAAATACAGTATGTTTCATTAATGAGGTCTGCTGAAGAAATCACAAAGTGAATCAGTTGAAAATGAACAATGAAAGTGAGACCCGAAAAAAATAGGAGTTGACTAAAAGTATTGTTGATCACAGCAGGGAAACGGTGTGGTCTGTTGCAAATCAAGCTTTTCTGACAGACCATAGATGCCCTGAATAGTGCTGGCCATAGTATGAAATTGATTTCAGAGCAAAAAAGAGGAATGATTTGCTAAAAGAGCTGGAATATTTCTGAAGGCCTAGCACTAAAAAAAAAAAAAAAAAATCAATATCCTAGAATGTTACCATGAAACGATCGGATGAGTAACTGCAGACACATGAGAAGACTGAGTAAGTTCTAAACTACTGCAGAATGATTCATTTTAGGTTTTAAAATAAGCCATGCTGACATTAGATTTAGCCCATGAACTTTATGGAAACTTATGTGGAATGATTTCAGGACTATGGAGAAAGCACTGTAAGAGATATGGATCAGGAACCTCAAATGCCAAACATCTTGAACAATCTTCAACAACTGAAGAGCAGAAATGATTAATTATACGCAAGACATTTTGAGTATTACACCCTTATAGGATCAAAGAAACCAAAAGGAGCAAAAATCATTATTAACAGTTTTCTTAGGATTGTCTAATCTAGGTTAAGAACTCTATATTCACTGTGTAAATACTGAGGTTTCAACAACTCAGAAAGACTTAAAGTTTTTTTCATGAAAGTCTGAACAGTCTCAATAAGGCCTGAATTCTCATTTATTCATCACTTTTCCATCTCTGCTTATTAATCAAACTCTCTGTAATGTGATGAATTTAGAATCTTCCCACCACTAAGCGTGTGCACGCAGGGGTAATTCTCCAATCCATTAAGCAGCTGAATATGTCAAAGTGAATTTGTCAATGAGTACTGCTCTGTATTCACCAGTTTGTCTTCACCGGATGAAAGTGGCGGAGTAGGGGGATGATGCCAGGGATCCTGTTTGACGTAAGGAGATGTATACACTCAAAAGTGACAATAAAAACTGCGATCGCATGACAACATGAACTAGGAATACATAGAAAGGAATGTAATATTGAATTAATACAGTTAGTGGGACATTGTGAGGATGACGTCACAGCATTTACTAGTGAACTGTGTGTTCTACAACTGTTCGACTAACTACAGTGCACTACCACATTTGACAGTGGTCACTTCTTCAGTGAGGGAATTAGCCACTTAGTGAATAAGGAAAAGTGAATTTGAAACCATCGGAGTTAAGCAATCAAAAATAATGTGAATCTACTTCATGAATAAGCCCCTTCACTTCTGCTAATGTTTGTTTCTGGATTGCATTATTAGAGATGCTGGATATTGCAGGCATTCTAGATGAACAAAAAGTAAAACACATCCAATTGATTTGGCATTGTATTCATTCCTACGCACTATTTATTAAAATAATAACTTTGAAGGGGAGTTTGCTGGCTAACCACATACGTCTTTGATATTTTCAGTACACAAACATCCCCCACTGCCAATGTTTACAGTTGACCTTTAAATGATACACATTTATTTAGTTATGGTATTTATACAGCACCTACAGACTGCATGGCACTTTATAGAAATTATTAATTACCATAAGTCCATGTGGAGCCTACAATCTAAATTTTCCCTACATAGTCACTCACACACAGGCTACAACTAAATTGGTCAGACTCTCATTAATGTTCCAGTACATTTTTGGATTGTTGGAAGAAAATTGAAATGCCCGAAGGAAACCTGCATGGAGTCAAACCTGGGACCCCAACAGATTTCTCTTATACATTCATGATTAGACAGTCAAAGTGAAAAGTAAATGTGACTTTAAATTACAGTAAAATGTAATACATTCTAGAACCCTTTCAGATGTTTTGGAGGTGAACAAGGTAAATAGTAGTATTGGACTGAAGATATAAACACACATAGGGTAATTTGATTTTGTGTCAATATTGTCCCTTTAAACAGTTCTTAATAATTGTTTCTATTAGGATCCTCACAAAAGGGGATAGAGTACAAAGGTGTGGAGTATTTGAGCATCCACCTGTCAGCTGGGAGGACCCAGCCAATAAGAGATTAGGATTTCCCAATGCATGTTGGCATTTATAAAGTAGTCTTTAGTGAGGCCTTTTCCAGAGAGTAAAGGCAGATAGATATTTATAGAGCTGTTATGGGCTAGGCAGAAGAGAAGCAGTGCTCTATATTCCCACTTGAGAGATTGCATGCACCGTAGTGTTTAAATGTTTTTGGTATTGGCAGCTTCATGGAGTGTCCTGGTTCCAATGAGTGTGAACCTGTTGCAACAACTGAGAGTCCTAGCTTTAGCACAATGTATCAAGTGTTTACTAAGCCTAACATTCTTTCTGTCTTTATTAAAAAACCTATTATAGTAAATCATGCACCCCTTTATAAGTATGTTCACATATGTGTCTGGATGTTTACTTCCTCCAACTAGTAAGCAAGAGACCATGCCATCCAAGAGAGTTAGCTTAGGGCCAGCAGTAGCTAGAATAATGGGCAATTAGCCCTAGTCTTATAATTGCATGGTGAAATGTCCATGGTGTGAAAGATGTATGATAGGTCCAAAAACATTTAAACTAGGTCTGAGTTCTAATGAGCAGCTACACTAAAGGCAATTGAAAGCCAAGGCAACAGGCTTAAGATGTACCATTTGGGAAAGAAAAGAACAAAGTAATATCTATCACTTGACTTACATCTTATGTTGGTAAGATAATCTGATAGCAAATGTCAGGGGACAGAAAAAACAATTTATAAGCCTATGTGTTTGATTTTCTGAAGGATTACAATGAAAGGAATTCCTTCCTGTATTTCAGAAATACAGCAAACAGAATATTTTTCTTCTCTTAAAAGACCATCCAAAACAAACCAAAACATTTTGTTAAAGAGGCTGGATTAAAACCAACAGGTGTTTCCTCTAATGCAATTGTTGTTGCTAAATACATTATTTTTTACAGTATAGAATGGTTACTTGATTTTGGTTGTTTTACATTTATAACTGATGTCTTATAGAATCAGTTTCCCCTTTACAGTACATGTTTCCTCTTCATCTGGTCTATTAGGAATCTCAAGTCAGGGACCTGACCAACAAGCCAGAGAATTCCGCACAACCAATCAGAAAAACAGGTGCCTGGCAACTCTATGAGACTGCACACTTGCAGATTTATGATTGGTGTTAAAATTCTCAAGCCTGTCAGACAATTCACTTGAGATTCCAAACTGAACTGCTGAACTGAGTAAATAGTTAAGAACTAATGAATTTCAGTGGGGAAAGAGGCAGAAACAGTCTGAAATCAAGTAAATAAGAAAAGAAGAATAAAGAAGAATTAAACCGCTGCTATCATCTATATTTCATTGAAGGCTTAGCATATAGCAACCTGGATCAGTGCAAGGAATTATAGAAATCCAAAAACCATTGGTAAATGCATTTGTGAGAGCTACAGTAGGATTAAGTCTGTCCTATGTTTTTGAGTTGAACTTTTTGACCTTGTACTTATGGTTGGAATACCTACTTTAGATCCACAAAACAATAATGGTGGAGATAAGACTTTCAACATGTCCAGAACTATTGTGTAAAGCCATATAATTTGTGAAAGAAATAACTGTATTTCTATAGTGTCCAGCTAAATGGAACTGATCGCCATGTTGCACAAGGGCTGGTTTCTGCCTAGCGACAACAACAAAACTTGCAATTTCCATAATTTGTTTAAGGTTACAGATTCTGCCTTTAGTCACTTTAATAAATGATAACATTAAAACCCAGAAAGGAAAACTAAGGGTCCTCAAACTACAGTAGTTTCAGATTCACCATCAAATAGCTTGCAATGTACACCTCTTTCACCCATTCATAAATATCCTCCTTAGACCGCACAACAGATAATTCTCCATCAGTTCTAGAGAATAAATAAGTTAAAATCAAGTCCGGATCAAATCAGTTTTCTGGTTTCTGTTGTTTGTCAGCCTAGCAACTAAGTAATAAAATGCAAAACCTAAAGGCAAATTATTAATAAAACACAGACAATTTCATTAGCAAATGGTCTACTGCCTACAACATAGTAAAAAAGATTTTTAGGTAAATATCCCTTTTAAATTAATGTAATGTGAAACTAAAACATTTATTGAAAGAGAATCTATTTTCTCTTTACCTGACATGGCAAGCATGGCAAATTCTGCACCTACTAATCAACACAAATAACTTGAAAAAATGAATACAAAATTCTAAAGACCCTTTTGTTTGCTGTACAGAAAAAAAGCAGAGAAAAAAATATTTTACTAAAAGTTAGAATTCAGACATCTGTGTGTGGCAGCCTTCAGATTACATAGTAATCATAGGTCCAACATTATTCCACTAACAACACCTGCCAATTGTTGCAAGAACACAGTTTGTCCTATATTCTACAGGTTCTCCCTGGGTCTGAGATGGGTGATGTAATTATTAATAAAGCACAGGTTCCTTTGTTAGAGCACCGTGCAGTCTCCCAAACATATATTCACAATAATGGAAATGAAGAACCACACACAGGCAGCTGTGTTGCAACCCTTTATTGAGTGAAGGTGTAAACACTACAGGTTTTGGGTTTTCTGCCCTTTATCAAGTTAAAGGGCAGAGGACCCAAAACATGTAGTTATTCACTAAGGTGCAAATTCGACTGTTGAATTTTCAAACAGCGGATTCCCATAGCAAATCTGAGACAATTTCCAAAGTTAATATTGCGACAATTTTCCCATAATAAAGTCACGACTGCGACAATATTCTCATTATAAAGATGCTACTTCGACAGTAGCAGCCCATTGCGACTGTTTTTATCTGGCGAATTCGCACCTATATGCAACAATTCAGACTTTAGTGAATAACCCCCGTAGTGTTTATACCTTCACCCAATAAAGTGTTGCAGCACAGCTGCCTGTGCGTGTTTCTTCATTTCCATTATTGGGAAGAACACAGTTTGAGTCAGTTGGTCATTTGAGAGAATGAGATCATTATGGATCAATATAATTATTGGTGATGTCATAGAGGCCTTCTAAATTAAAGCTAAAGAGAGGCATGTAAAATTGCTATTGATAGGAAGTTACTCTCTGTAGAGTATTCCCATGTCGGAAACCCTTTCTGTTCACTAGGGTCATTCCAGTACAAGTATGGGCACAGCACTCATACATTCTTACATACAGTATCTGTTTATGGGAAAGTAGGCCCAAAGTGGAGCCCAGTGCTAGTTATGACTGTTTCAAAGGGGTATTTCTCACTAAAATGAATTGTGAGCAGGTTGTGGCATTCTAGGGCAATATTCAAAAGGTGTTTGTTTTTCATTTTCTGTGTTTTTGTTTTTTAGATATTTACTTTCTATTCTGCTTTATCTTTTTGAATGACCCACAGCAACCAGAAAATCAATTAATCAGAATTTTCATAGGACCTTTACTAAGCGCACCCCCCCCCCCAGTCTGTTCTTAAAATGGTGCTCAGTTGCTAAGTTAACTGACCCTAGAAACCAGAGGGCCATTTAAAGGTTAATAAGAAGAGCCCAAATAAAGTTAAATAATCAAAAAAAAAAAACCACACACAAATAAAAAAATAATCAAAATACATTATAACAACAATAGAAACTATATACGTTATAAGCTGCAATACCATAATATCCCCTTCACCTGCATCATTTCCTATAAGAGTGCAATGAGGCAGTACAGCCGTGCCTGTATCTACACAGGTCAAAGCTGGTGAAATACTGAGGAAGTATTTGCATAGGTTAGGGGGTTATTCACTAAAGTCCGAATTGTTGCGTATAGGTGCGAATTCGCCAGATAAAGACAGTCGCAATAGGCTGCTACTGTCGCAGCCGCATCTTTATAATGAGAATATTGTTGCAGGTGGCGAGTTTATTATGGGTAAATTGTCGCAATCTTAGCTTTAATAAATTGCCGCAACTTTACAATGGGGAAATTGTTGCAGATTTACTATGGGAATCCACTGTTTGAGAATTCGACAGTCGAATTCGCACCTAAGTGAATAATCCCCTAATTAGTCTTTGGAGGTACTGTACATTTGCATACTTGTGTGTTATTTATTGGAAAACAGTGTGCTTTATTCACTAGCAGTCTTTAATTTTTATTAATGTTGTTTGATTCCCAGGGAAGAAAAAGAGTTTGAATTTAATGTATAAATCATACATACTTAAATGTACTTTTGCTTAGAAGTGTGTATTCATGCAAATAAATGGCATGAAATCTGTACAGCTTGCTTTTTTTCCTGCTTCCCTCCCTCCATTCTTGTCCAATTTTATTTCCGTGAAAATCTCTCACTTTGGATAATGTCCCTAAAGTCACAAAGCCTAGCCTCGCAGGGTTAGAATGTACAGAAATGTTGAGTCAAATGGGCAGCTTTCTGTCTATTTTCACTTAGAAAGTCAGGAGGAGAATGCTAGATTAAAGTGGGCAAGTCCACTTATTAATCAGTCCGTGGGTACGATGGGGTAGCCATAGTCAAACATCAGGAACTACAGATTGCTTGGATAATTCTCTTGCTACCTTGGGACCCCATGAGCAGACTCTAAGTTGAGTTAGAGGAGGTGAAGACAAAGGGGAGAGTCAATTGTAGCTCCTCCAATTAAATCCCTTAGCATCACACTTTACGAGGAGTCTGATTGAGGAAGCCATCGTCGATACTTTATAGTGTCAAACTGCTATGTCAGTGCAACAGGGAAGAAGATAATCTACCCCAGTTATCTGTATAGTGTTTGGCTCAGGCTACCCTTTGTTACCTCTGAACTGATTAATAATGGTAGTGACAGTTCCACTTTAATAAATTACAAATTGTTTACAGAAATGTTTAAACAAAATGTCGACTTAAAACACTGAAAATAATCAGCAAATATATGTACATAGAGAAATTTAGCTTGGAGACCTGTTTATGATGCAGGCAAATTGTGTATATTTTCCAACTTAGCTTAAAGCCCCAGACTCACCAGGGTGAATACGATAATATAGCTTACAGAAAAACAAAACTTGAAACATTGCATATATTATCTTCGCTAGAGCACATTTCAATAGCGAAAAATATATTGCATTTGGAGCAATCCAATTCTTTATTAGCATTAAAACGTTCCCATTTCTGGAATTAAAATGCCTACACAGCAGCAATATGCAAAGGCTTGGTCATGCCCATATCACATATGACAATGAAATGTAATTATAATGTAGTGTTGTCCTTGCCACTTGAAATTACTTTTGTGCTAATGCATTGATTGCATTCCCTGTAACCTGTATAAGTCTTTGAACACACTGGTATCTTTTGGATTATTCTGTATGTGAAAAATCTCTTCAACTAATCGCTCAGTTGAAGATGGGTAGGTTCATGCACACTATGGAATACTATAGAGCAGTGTTTCCCAAATGCCGGGTCGCGACCCGGTACCGGGCCACCGAAATGAAATGCCGGGTCACGAGCGCCGCTCATGAATATTCTTGTGGCCCGGTTATTTTTGTGTTTATCCTTCGTGCCGGGTCACGAAGGAGAAAGCACAAAAATAACCGGGCCACAAACAGAACAAGTTTGGGAAACACTGCTATAGAGTTGTAGCACACTTCAACACTTGGTTTGGTCCACTAAGTCATACCACAAATCAAATCCTCATTTATCTCCATGCAGAATTGCACCTGGGATCTAGACATAGCATGTGTGGAATGAGCCTCATCGAACTGCCATTTTATTTTATAATCAAATGATGCATGTAGCAGTTCCATTAAAACAGTGTTATCTGTAGTGAATAGGGGGTTGGAATAACACATTTGTGGTTAGAAATTAGTGGTGGGTGCCAGCGCATACCAGCAATTCCATGACAAAAAACATATATTGCTTGAGTAGATCAGCAATACTCAGCAATGTTTGTCTCACATTCCCTGATTTTTTGCAATACCTGGGTCTAGATTGTAGCATAACTGAAGTGGCTTCGGCGCTCTCATTCATTATCAGTCAAACCCTAATGGACACTAGCAAAAACTGTGACAGGGGCAGGGAATAAGCTTCACAGCTAACGGGTTATGACCTATTAAGTCACTTGCAGGAACAATTTCAGTAGTTTGTGTAATAGGGAAAACTGAGGTCACTAAGCACTAATATTACACCATGTATATATTACACCTTGTATATATTACACCATGTGTATATATGCTTGTTTCCATATGGAATGTAAAAAATAAGAAACAGCAAAGAGGGTTTGATTATGCAGAATAGTCCTGCAGATATAAATATGGATACGGACCTTATATAGGCATAATACAGTTTGTATTTTGGCCATCAGTTTAGCCAATAGTGGTGGAGCTGGGGACTATAAATGTAAATACTTAATATATTAAGTAAACAAAAGACCCCAAAGAACGCAGACAGGTTTTTTTGTTTTTTTCTAAATTATTATTTCAATTAGTATTTATTTTTTATACAATAAACACTTGCCTATAAAGCGCAATACATTAGAGAACAGCAGTTGGCTTTTCACAATTACAGTGAGGAAAAAAAGTATTTATTCAGTCACCAATAGTGCAAGTTTCACCACTTAAAAAGATGAGAGGCGTCTGTAATTTACA
>WMED01012538.1:675-14779 GCA_019650415.1 Pipa parva
CTCAAACAGCAGTGCCCCTTCATAGAATTGTAAGCAGACAAACAGCAGGTGTCTTCCATACAAACAGCTTTATTGAAGATGGCAACCAAAAAACAAAATAACGTTTTTATCCAAAGAATTTAATTACAGTTTTGAACCAGGTTGACCTCATATGTCGGATATCTCTTTAGTTAACTTACCATGAATTTAGTCCTCAGAAGCAGAAAATACAACAAGTTAAAGTCACATCCTCTAGTTAAAGAAGCAGAGTAGGCACCAACAGTTATTTCCCTGTCCATTTGTCACAGTTAGCTTTATATATACGGTATATATATATATATATATATATATATATATATATATATATATATATATTAGTTATTCATTTTCATCAATGACAGGCAGTTTTTTGCCGGAGCTCCTTCTCTCTGTTACCCACTTTCTCTTTAGCAGTTCATTTTGTAATCTTAAGCTAGGGAATGGACTGAAGTGCTTGAAATTTTGAAATTTCTGAATAACCAATCAAAGTCTTGCAAGTTATAAGTCTTGGATACATACAACAAAAATAATTTATTTACCATGGCAGTTCTATGGACAAATAACAGTTGGAGACCGCAATGTTCCTTTAACAAACTAATTTGAAAATGCTAACAAAAATAATCCACAAGAGGGCAGCAAAGTAATACAAATATGTGAATGTAACCAATAGAAACAGCATTTTAAAACTGAACCTCTGTTTTTAGTTTAAAACCAGCTATTATTGACAATGTAGGGAGAAAAATAAACCCCATCGATGACCTGACCCTTACACAGGCTGCAAACACCACATCTGCTTAAAACCTGACAAGTTTGTTTTTATTCAACAGAGCAGATTACAATATTACAGCAGTCTCTAAATAATGCCAACATGTGCTGTGGTTAAACGTTTCTCCAGGCAGAGGTGATGGCAAGATACAAATAGATTACATAGGTTACAGCAATTAAATAAAAACAGAAACAATTTGTGACTTGTGCCTTTTATCAGCCTTATAAACTACGGAACAATATAATAGCAAAATGTTTGGGATAGATAATGAAGCATCTTCTACACACACACACACACACACACATATATATATATATATATATATATATATATATACAGTATATCCCTTTTTAAGAAGAACCTCAGCAGTCCACAAGAAATACATATATGTATACACAAATATTTCTATTAAACATATACCTAGAAGGAACAGAGCATTATTAGAAAAACTTCAGTGGGGGACCATATAACACAATTATTTGTGTTATAAATTTATATTTATCATTGTATAATACAAGTGTGCCAAGCTGTAATTATATACAAACCTATAACTATTTTCCCCAGTTAAATATAAAGGCACAACTGAAAAAAAAAAGGGCTTAGTTTATAAAAATCCAGTTATGTATTTAACAAAAATAAAAAACACATTAAATCCTTTTTTTTAACCTTATGTGTCATTAGTGGTGACGAGGTGGAATCCATTGTCAATCCCGCAAAGCTCCTGTAATTTTACATATTATTTCAAAGGATAAAGGGAAGGTATGAACTAAGATTGTGGTTTATTTTTTTTTAAGCTAAACACCATTATCTCTTAATACTATTTCTTCTGTCCTTCTGATTAATGGGAATACAGCAAGATCTTATTAATCTATTACATCTACTGTAAGCCTTACCCATCAACCCCCCCCCCCCCCCCCCCCCCAATCAAAATGATAAATGAAGTATACTTTCCCAGCCAGTCCAAAAGTTCAATAGGCGAAAAGAAATATAAGAGCTTGATGTACTTGATGAAAATCTTGGCTAACTGAATGTTATGTAGTATATACTGTAGATGCAGAAGATCTATATCTATACTATATCTAAGCTTAGTTAAAAAATAATTTGCAGCATTGACAAAAACATGTGAACATTGCTCATATAATCCTTAGCTAATTACGACTGCTTTTCAAATTTTTGTGTGATATTGGCAACATATGTGCTGCACTTATACACCATTAACAATGATAGAATTGCAAAAATGTGTTTGCACCAAGTGAAAAGGTTGGCATCAAATATGCCCAGATTGGATTGCTTCAAACCCAATGGAATATGTTTAGCTGTTTCAGAACTGTATGCATTAGACTGGTGCTGTTTGCGATTTTGCTTTGTGTTTAGATGGTTTATTGCATTGCTTGATGCAAGTTAAGTCAGGCACACATAGCTCAGCATTCTTAATATCCACTAGGAGGAGAACAGGCGCCGGTCAATAGAACATTTATTTCCTTGAAATTCCATTTGGGATATCCTTCAGGATTTCTCAGAATTTTACAACAGTTTGCAATTGACGAATAACATGAGTTGAACAGCTATTCATTTGTTAAAATAACAATTACCAAATGAGTTGAAAATGAATTTTATTAACTGTTTCGAGATGTGTTTATTATTTTTCACTACAACTAACCAGAGGTCAGTTCTGATGAAGCAGGATTCGCCAATAAAAAGTAATGTTGGGTTACAACATTCACTGAGAAGTTCCATGACCAGACAAAGCATGGAACTCCTTACTAATACACATGGCAGCTTTGGCAAACCAAATACATTTACTTCTTGAAACCTGTTTTAGCAATTGATAAGCAGTGTTACTAAAGAAGATTTTCTCATTTCTTTTCAAGATTCAGCTCTTGCTTGTGCCATTGTATCACCCAGAATCCTTTAGTTCTAAGTGGTTGTGTTATACTGTAGCTTCTTGGAAAAAATACTATAATTCTCATAATGCCATTACACCCAAAAATGGTGTTAGTTCAGAACTACCAGTTGGTAACCTTTCGTTTCAATTAGCATATTTCAGAAATTACATAGGTTATTGCCTAAACTTCCTATTACAAACTGTAAGGTATCTAGTCATAATATAGAATCAGTTGTAGTCATATCATAGAACATCGTTTGCAGAAAGTGATCTGCTATGAAGTATTTACTCACTAAAGGGTACACTGGCGGTTTGTTTGAGGAATGCACAGGCAGTATAAGATAAGTGGCCCAGAGAAGAATATGCACCAACATCTTTCAAAAGGATGTTTTTAAGAAGGAAAATAAAGTTTTGGTTATTTAAAGGAATAATTGAATAGTTGTGATGTTAGAACTAACTGTTTATAAGGTCATAATTTACAGGAAGTTCCATGCAATTCCAGTGTGTACTGTGTATAATGGTGTTATAAATAAGATAAATACTTATGAAACATTTGCTCTAACCTCACAGTAATATCACTCTATTATTATATTCAAATGTATAAGGTACTTGCAGCTGATTCAACAGACACCTTCCATTGCCCAAAATTTCTTTGAACAGTTCCAGCATGATATTTTATTGTAATTGATTATTATGAGTACTATGTGAGGATTAGTTCAATTTCTGCATACACATTAGGGCAGGAGTCTGCAACCTATGGCTCTTTTGATGGCTGCATTTGGCTCTTTGACTGTAACGAACGGTGCTCACATGCAAGCAGTGCTCGTTACAGTGTGCCAGCTAATCGCCAGCAAGCACTATAGAGACAAAGCTCTCTCAGCACTTCCTGGTTGCTAGCCAATCCAGTTCCGTTGACATCACCACGCTTCCAGGTTGCTAGCCAATTTGGAGCCGCTGACGTCACCAATGTGACATCACATATGATGTCAGCAGCTTCGGATTCGAAAGAGCTGAGCAGAGCCACACTATATGGCTTTCTCAGCCAAAAAGGTTGCCGACTCCTGCATTAGGGGATAATCTTTTACAAAACAGTGTTCTTCTTAGAAAACCCAAATTTATTGGCACAGTCCAGCACAATAAAGAAATCTTACCTAGGCAAACAGCAATGCAAACAATGAGCAAGTCTTCTTGGCAAAATTCAAAATAAAGTTTACCAATACTTTGCTCAGAAATTCCTGCAGCCCAGAGCCACTGGGCTATTCGAACCCAAAGTTTTCCTCATTTCGGAATTGTCTTTGGGGTTTCTTTACTGGTTCACAACAAAGGATTAACTTTTCAATTCCAAACCAGCAAGGAGTGTTCAGCAAGTAAACCAGCCTATACGTTCTCTACCCATCTACACAAAGACTCCTCAGATGCCTTCTAATTAGGATTTAGCCAACTTCTGAAGTCCTTTGTGATCTCTGGATTGAATTCCAGAAGTAATTCAGCATAACTTGTGCCAGGAGTTGGCAAACTTTGAAGAGATGGGAGTAATTTTGCTCCCTACTCAATGTCTCCCTCCTCCACTGACGCACGCTTCCCGATTACATGACCCATTGATGTCCAATCAGAAGAAGTGTTGAAGGTCATGGGTGGGGCAAGCGGTTTGCATTCTGAGCCACAACAATGTGGCTTGCGAGCCGCACTTTGCCGACCCATGACTTGGGCAATATATATCATACACAACCCCATTACAGTATTTTATTTTATTAGAATTCTAAGAGTATACCATATCTGTATATAAAACATGCCACATTCTCTATTTAAAAATGTGTTTTATTTTAGTGCAGCAATGTTTCAGTCCCCAGACTTTCCTCCTTGTGCATGTCTGACATCTCTAAAAGCTACTTTGTAAACAGAAGACCTAAAACTCAATGTTCTGACTCATGTCTTCTCTTGTTAATTAAAATAAGTGATCACTTGGCCCCATCAATTTGACCAAACTCCATATTAGACAAGTACCTCTAGTAGAGTGTGAGTAAATAATACCAGTAAAAATCTTAGATCAAAGTATGCATTTTCTGCCACTGAATTAGATCTAGGCAGAATGGAAATTTCTCTGAGAGTCCCTGAAGTGTAGCATTTGTAAAAACAATGACATTTGATGGTGAATTCCTTCAAAGTGTGTGTTCTCCACCGGAGCAGCAAGGAAATTGGTGTGAAAGTCTTATGTAAGGAGATTGCAATCCATACATGCCCACAGTCTGCTCATTCCCAAGGTTGTTTCAGCAGAGGCATTAACATCTATAGCACATTGCTTGAAATCATGGCATCCTTTTAGCCAATAAAATTTTATTAATAATAAGGGTGCAGACTGCCTTCTGTGTTGTCCACACAGACACAGGATTGAGACATATCAATCCTCATAGTTTTCTTCCAAAAGGATAAAGACATTCAACATCATTCAAATGGCAACAATCAGAATGCAGCTTTTCATTCAAAGAAGAAAGCTGTCTTGATATCCGCCGACACAACAGCATAAAAACCTGCACCGGCTCTGTCTGGTATGTTATCTCTCAAAGCTACTTTATAACTAGGAGACCTAAAACATTTTATACAAATGTCTTGGTCAGTTTCATAACATCTCAGCATTCTACCTGCTCTTTAAGAATCTGTTTATTCTTTCTTTGAGATTCAGCATTGGATATGCAGTACATGAGCTGTGGAATCCACCTTGTCCATCATGTGTGCCTTGCAAATGAAACAACAAGACACAGAGATCCATTTTTTACAAATGTCTTGGTCAGTTTCATAACATCTCAGCATTCTAACTGCTCTTTAAGAATCTGTTTATTCATTCTTGGAGATTCAGAACACTAGCTGCGGAATACACCTTGTCCTTGTAAGTTTTGCTGAAGTTAGATTTTTTTGAACCCGTCATTCTACTGAATTTCTTATGAGAAAAGGTCTGGCTGTATGATATAATCCAACTAGTTGGTCGTTTTTAGAAATCTATGATTTTCATGTGAAAAATAAAGAATGTCATTCTATTTTTACATGAAGCTGCATCATGTGATATCTCTTTAACTAGATTTCGCAGAAATTAAGAGTACAGTGTGGTACCAATATATGTCATAAGAAAACGCTAACAATAGAGTACTCACCTCCCTGTCAGGGAATCAAACCCTGGTCTGCCACATGACAGGTGGGGATACTCACCACTATACTAACGAGGAATGATTTGTGCTGTTACTTGTTGCTATGGCATGCAACAGTTCATTTTTGTCTGTTCACCTGAACCCAAATACTATTGACTTAGAAAATTGCTTCACCTCCTTTCTTCCTATATTCCTTAATTCATACACATCCTTCTTGTTTTCATGGATATTAAATCTCTCTCATTTAAGATCCATGTGCAAAAGCAAGAGAATTGTCTGGCCTTTGGAAGACAAATTTCCTATCTGGAAAAATTCTACTTTTCTGGGATTAGCCCACTTTGCGTTTATTGTCAGGTATGGAAACAACATTAATGGAGCTTACTGAAGTTGTGTCTAGTGATAATATATAGTTTAAAATAGTTTACCCTTGAAATAGTTTTAAACATGCGATGTAAATGAAGACATTTTGGTGCAATAAAAGATGAAAAAAATTTTTTCAGCGCCATTAACCAAATAGACATGAGGCCTGGATAGCTCAGTCGGTAGAGCATCAGACTTTTAATCTGAGGGTCCAGGGTTCAAGTCCCTGTTCAGGTGCAGCAGTTTTAGAACAGATATGATTGTGCATGTCTGACATCTCTAAAAGCTACTTAGTAAACAGAAGACCTAAAACTTCTGACTCTTATCTTCTCTTGTTAATTAAAATAAGTGATCACTTGGCCCCATCAGTTTGACCAAACTTATATACTTATATCAAAGTATGCATTTTCTGCCACTGAATTAGATCTAGGCAGAATGGATATTGAGAGTCCTTGAAGTGTAGCATTTGTGAAAACAATGACATTTGATGGTGAATTCCTTCAAAGTGTGTGTTCTCCACCGGAGCAGCAAGGAAATTGGTGTGAAAGTCTTATGTAAGGAGATTGCAATCCATACATGCCCACAGTCTGCTCATTCCCAAGGTTGTTTCAGCAGAGGCATTAACATCTATAGCACATTGCTTGAAATCATGGCATCCTTTTAGCCAATAAAATTTTTATTAATATTAAGGGTGCAGACTGCCTTCTGTGTTGTCCAGTGTCATGACAGAAAGCAACGCAGACGGAGACATATCAATCCTCCTAGTTTTCTTCCAAAAGGATAAAGACATTCAACATTATTCAAATGGCAACAATCAGAATGCAGCTTTTCATTCAAAGAAGAAATCTGTCTTGATATCCGCCGACACAACAGCATAAAAACCTGCACCGGCTCTGTCTGGTATATTATCACTTATCACAAGAGAAGAAACATTGAGTTTTAGGTCTTCTGTTTACAAAGTAGCTTTTAGAGATGTCAGACATGCACAAGCATATTTGTTCTAAAACTGCATCGCCCGAACAGGGACTTGAACCCTGGACCCTCAGATTAAAAGTCTGATGCTCTACCTACTGAGCTATCCAGGCCTCATGTCTATTTGGATAACAGTTTAACAGTTTATAACAGTAGGACTACCATTTGGCTCTTTTTCTATGTTAGTTGTCCACCTTGGGTACAACCATCCCTGCCTCTGCTGCTTCCGCACACAACTGCATAAATGCCCAGCTGGCATCATGTTCATTGCTGGGGACAAGCAAGTTGGGATGTTGGGCAAGGGAGTTGGATGGTGGTTCTTGTTTAAGACTTGTTGCCTTGGGGACAGGGCCAGTATTAGACAAACCAGGGGGCCTAGGAAAATATAGTGGTTCCCCAGGATTATTCACTCTCACAACATCCCCCCAGACCTCCCAATGTCATCTGACTTCATGGGAGCCCCCAGCTGCACTCTGCTTGCCTAGTCTCAGTGCTACAGCAGACTTACCCAGCCCTGCTCTTCTCAGCTCTCCTGCTGATCTACAGCTACAATTGAGCTAGGGATTTGCTCTTTCTGTCCATTCCCCAGCCGGCTCTTAACTCAGCTCCTGATTATCAGCACTGGAGCAGATCTGATCCAAGTATGTTTGCAGAAGTGTCCTACAAAGTGCTGCAGGGGGCAGTAACCACCCGCTTTGTCCCACAATTTGGATAAAATGTCCCTGCTGCAATGTCTCCATATGTAAATTAATAAAGTTTCCTATAAGTCAATGAAATAGTTAAATTTCATAAACATGCATTAAACCATGAGCTCTAAATGACTATTTCCAACTTTATACACTTCGCCCCCACAAAGACATATCAATTCAAACTAGTGTAGATGACAGCAGGTTCTGTGCCATGGGTCACACTGACATTTTTCTCTTTGTAATATTAAATTCTTTTTAATTCCACTTTGAAACATTAGCAAAAATATGTTGCCATTTTACAAAGTATTAAAGTGCAATAGTCCTTGTGTGTAAAAGTGACAATTTGCTAAGGCGTCCAAGCCTAAACACACACATTTGACCTCAAAGTATTAAAGTAGCAAATTGGGGGGGATAATGGGCTTATAGGGTTCCTGCTACTATTCTGGTGATGTTACTCAGTGGACCTTGAAAGTCTAAATTCACCTGTCAAATTCACTTCTCTACAATCTGAGTCACTACTCCTAAATAGTCGCAAAATTAACTTCCCCTTATTCATGTAGCTGCGGATAGACTTGTTGAACAAGTGGACAGTCATGGACATTGTCAGATGCATAGTGTGGTGTAGTCAGTCGAATAGAAGTAGGATGCGAAGTCAGGCAAATTCATGTGAATTTCCCAAATGAAGTGCAGTGACATCATCCTCACCACATCCCACTAATTTTATTAAGTGTATTAAATAAATATTTCTATTTTTATGTCCCTAGGTCATGTTGTCATTTGATTGCAGTTGCCATTGCCATACCGCAGCCCTGCAATTAACACCCAATTTATCACTCTGATGTAGCAAAGAAAAACTGGTGAATTTGGAGCTGTACACCTGTTCAAATTCACTCTTTCAACAGACTGTTTGTTTGCCGAATAGGCAAAATACCCATGTACAAGCACACAAAAGGTCATTCAGTAAAGAATGAATTCATGACCAATTTTGATGCTTACTCCAGTTCCAGACGTAAGGAGCTCTTTGCATCAATTTGCGTGTGTGTGTACAGGTAATTTGGATATTCAGCATGCAATGGAGTCTGTTAAAGGAGCAGATTCTGCAAGGCATTCTGCTGCAAATTCACCTGTTTGCCTTCACCATATCAGACTGGCGAATTGAGGGGTTTAATGGCAGGGCTTCTGTGTTGCATAAAGTGACTATTCATTCAAAAGTAAAAATAGCAACTGTGACTAAATGAGTCTACTACCAAACATGAACTAGACACAAAGTGACATGTAAAAATAAGCATTATTCACTTATATGCAGTTAGTGGGATATGGTGAGACTGACGTCACTGCTCTTCACTGGAGGAATTCTCCTGACTTCTCATCCTACTATTGTCTGACTGACTATGTTGCACAACGCATGCGGCTGCGTCTGTTGCTGTCCACTGCTTCATGAACATGAAGAAGTGAATTTGCGTCTTACTGATCATAGTGATGCAAACAGACACAAAGTGACTATGCTAGGCGAATTCACACTTTAATGAATGAGCCCCAAATTTAAAGTGTTGCAAAGTGCTGCGTAAGTCTGCGACTATCTAAATTAGCCATACATTTACCATGTTGTAGAGTTTGCTTAATACCTATATATGGGAAGGTGGTGAATAAATGTGAACTCACATATATTTCAGACTATTCAGACTTTCATGAATAAGGCCCAAATTTAAAAAGTTTAGAAAATGTGGCAACCAAAATGCTATGGAATGATGAAATTATCCTTTCTTATGTTAAAATATGCATACTGCTACCAATATTTGCTAAGGGCTCCACCTTCTGTTCAAAGTTAGGACTTCCAGCCCTTTTTATTTTCACAGGCACAATCAAAGGGCACATTTATTAAGGTTCCAACTGAGTTTATAGAATCAAAAACAGATTTTTGATGTAAAAAAAAAAAAAACATCAGAAAGTGAATTTCAACAAAGTAATAAAAGCTTTTTTAAATAGGCAATACCATCATGAAAAAAACACTGCTTCTCCAGCATTAAGTAGTCTAAAAACTATTCAAAGTTTATAAATAACCCCCATATGGAGAACTATAGCATTACAGGAGAGGCAACTGATCATGCCCAGCACAATTTATTAAACTTGGAAAGACTGGGTCTTAACGAGTTTTACTGAGTGAAATTTCGCATTGTTCTCGCAAGATTTTTTCGAGATTTCGAGATTGAATTTTCAATCTCCATTTTGGGAAATTTTCAATGCAAAGGTAGCCACGCTACTAATGTAAAGTATGGCTGACTTTCCTTAAAAAAAAAAAAAAATTGAAAAATCTCGAAACCTCAAAAAAAATCTCATGAGATTTTTCTCTGTAAACTTAGAAAGACCGAGAGTGGTGTTTCCAAGTTTAATAAATTTCACCTTACAGTAGACTTGTTTTCAGTACTGCTGCACGACCAACTTACTTCTCAGTACTGCTGCATGATCGACTTGTTTCTCATGATCCTGTGCCCTGGATCATGAAATAAAACACTCCCCAAGAAACAGCTGGAGAAAGTGCATTTTTTTATTATGTCGCTATTGCCTATTTAAAAAAACTTTTCTTGCCATGTCAAGTGTTTTCGATACTATATAGATCAGTGGAAACCTTTTTAAACTTTTTAAACCTCAACCATTGTCTACTAAATACTGCCAATTTAGGAACTTCCCAAAGTTATATAAATGTCACTAGAGACAGGACTTTCAGTCCTGGTCTTCCACTGGCTGGTAGAAGTACCCCATGTGCTCAAGGGGAGATCTCAAAATCCTCAAAAAATTTTTTTGCAAGATTTCACTCGGTAAACTTGGAAAGACCGAGAGCGGTGTTTCCGAGTTTAATAAATTTCGCCCTAAAGGTGAAATGTAAAGAGTTTAGAAAGGTTTCCATTGATTTATATAGTATCGAAAACACTTGGCACATTGATCATGCAGCAGTACTGAGAAGCAAGCTGATCATTCAGCAGTACTGAGAAGTAGATTGATCGTACAGCAGTACTGAGAAGCAAGTATACTGTAAATTTTCTACTAAATACTGCCATTTTAGGAACTTCCCAAGTTTATATAAATGTCACTAGAAACAGGACTTTCAGTCCTGGTCTTCCACTGGTTGGTAGAAGTACCCCATGTGCTCAAGGGGAGACTTGTGGGACAGTGACATCTCCATTGTAGTGATGTCACTAGTGCACTGCCTATTGTCCATTGAGAGAAATATGTCTGTCCAGTGGAATTAGGGACACTTGGGCATTATGTTTTTATCTAAGCCTCAGTCCAAATATGTTAAAATACTTTAGATAAATGTAGCAAAACAAAATGCATTACATTTACAATGATTCAGGAAGCACTAAAGCAGTCAATAAGCTTTGAAGCTGAGTGTTGGGAATCCCATTTTTGCAAAGCAGCATAATGGAAACTCAGATCCTCTAGGGACACTTTCCGGTCATTTTAGAAGGGGTTATTTACCAAATCTGAAATTCTGCCATATTTATCCTTTTATTTTTCTGTTACTTATGTATATATATATATATATATATATATATATATATGTATATGTATATATATATATATATATATATATATATATATATATATATATATATCTCAGAAGTTCCACTTCTTATTTCTTTACTGTTAGGACTTCTTTCTGAATGACTTTTATTATTCATTGTTGTTTAATAATGAAATGCCAGCACATTTCTTTTTTTGATAGATATCCTTAGGGGAACATATTCTAACTCATTTTGTTGAGCAATCAATGAGCTGAAAATTTATTGGAAAAAATAAATCTTAAAAAGAAAATGCTGCCCCTGCACCAGTTACGTCACCAAGGGAAACACTGCAGGAAACTTTCTAAAGACAAATTAGACCACAGGGTTACATTCTTCATAGGTGATGGCGCTTTTATATCTGAAAGAGCAAACCTTTAGCCTCGCAGCCATTGGCCGAGACTGTGGGATTTCTAGTATTATAAGAACGGAAAATTAGCAGCTGTAGCATTATTGGTTTTCCTGAACTACACCAACCTTGATATCAATTAGAGCAGGGACTTCCAAACATGCACCCCCTATGGATATCATCTACGGCACTTGGGACAGTTCTTCTTTAGGACAACAGAGAGCAAGCTTAGGATGGAGCGTTCCAGCCAAGCTTCATTATCTGTGCGCACAGTGGTGTTCATGAAAAAAATAGGCAGGGGTTGGGGCATATCGAATTACTCTGCTTACCCAGCATCTCCTATAAAAAATCTGGCCCTTATTCCAGCCTTTATATTTACAGGACCCAGGCCTAGCTCAGGGTCCATAATGACTCTCTCCCCCTTAATTATTGCGGAATATGTAGCACTTCTATATACCAAATAAATAATGGAAAGCAGTAACAAACAGAAATTTTTATTCACACTCTTAAAGCAATAGTCCCTTCTATGCAAGGCTTACTCTTATAAGGGAGGAAATAATACTTAACCAACCTTGGCTGTGAGGTATGACCAGAGTGGATACGAGAGAGAATATTTATTCCACTGGGGGACTTTCCCATGATCCATGCTGGGGGTTTAATCCAGAGCTTTTCAGCATTAACCATTTGGGACCATAACTGGAGTGCATTGTAAGGAAACCGTCAACTACTCCTGACTTCTTGTCCAATATGGGAGTATTTATCAATCCATACCCACACGGAGGAGAGAGGGAAGGATCAGGCACATTTCGTTTTCAGTTTGCATATTAGTTATGCTTTTAAACATGAAAAAATGAGTCTCACCTGTGATGTCGTGCTGTTGTATGTTGTGATGTCACAATTCTAATAACACAATTTGGCTGAGTATTTCAGCACTTCTCGTATGATGTAACAATACCTACTGAGGCATCTAGTGTGCACATTGCACATTATGTGGGGAATAGGATGCAACTGAGTTCAACAAATGAATAAAAGTTTGTTGTATCTTGGTGTACCATGTACAATATTTGAAAAACAGCCAGGCCAGTGATCTGTGCATTTTCCAAGTCTAGTATATACATATTTTCAGCTCCTGTTTACAGAAATGGTTTATGGAATTTCTTTTTCTTCTCTTTCCTGCTGGTAAGCTCCATATATTTGCACTTTACACATATTTTAGGCCACAGGGAATAGCTTGTCTGCTGAATGACTGTGACAGGCATCAATAAACCTATAGTATTTCTAGCAAATCACAGATTGGTGGTAAACTGAATCTGTAATGGGCTTCTTTTTCCTTGTGAACAGATCATTGACTCAGAGTTAGTTGAGGTCCTGCCAAGAGGAGAGATGAATAAATTGCCTGAGACTGCAGTGTCCTAGGGGAAGCACATTGCTGCTCTGACCAAGGCAATAGATATTAAAGTTAGACAAGGTCTGAGGGTGTGAATATACCTTGAAAAAGACCATTTAGTCAGGAAATGTATAGCGTCCTCGTAACCTCTTCTTATTGCTGCAATAAACTGTTATTCAGGTACATGTATTTGGCCTCAAAACCCAGCCATGTAACTGGAAAGAGCTGCACACTGGTCCCAAGCCTGGATAAATGGAGAGGGGTGGAGAAAGCAATGGCAAACTACTCCACTATATGATCCATAAAGTGACAGAAAGTCGGCTGTGACTGAACGGATAATCATCATTTGTCCTCAAATTCATTAGGAAAATAGGAACGAGTAAAGAACACAGTGAAGTTCAAAGTGACAAGAACTGGATGCAGCAGATACACTAGAACTGCAACATGTGAAGTTTTTTTAGTTCTATGTATCAAAACAATGTATTCATGTAAACATGCAAAAATATAAAAATACTGTAACAGAAAAGCTATTAAACTCCAAATTCTCATCTAGCACCCGCCCTGGTGTTTGCACCCAAGGCTAATGCAGTAAAGCAGCAATGTGGGTGTAGATTTCTATTTAACTCAGAGGATCCGGCGTTCCAGTGAAGCTGTTTGCTGAATGTTTAGAATAAGTCATAACAATGGGTGTATATATACTGTACTGTATATACAGTATATATATATATATATATATATATTTGTGTTAGGACATTCCGGCCCAGAGATCATGTTTCTCTCTTTCCCATAGGCGGGGCGGAGTTTAGCTATGTGATTTGTGACATTCTGTGGGCGATGCTTAACATCACCATGGTATTCTATTAGCTTGGGGTCCATTATAGCCAGGGCTGAGGTGGGATGACCAGGGTTGGTGTGGGATGACCAGGGTTGGTGTGGGATGGCCAGGATTGGTGTGGGATGACCAGGGTTGGGGTGGGA
>WMED01012539.1:0-14779 GCA_019650415.1 Pipa parva
TTTACTGAGTGAGATCTCGCATTGTTCTTGTAAGAATGTTTTGATTTTTCGAGTTCAAATTTTTCAATCTTGATTTTTTGATGGAAAGGTAGCCATGCTACTAATGTAAAGTATGGCTACCTTTCCTTCAAAAAAAAAAAAAAAAAATTAAAAAAAAATTGAGATAAAAAACTTGATCTAAAAAAAAAATAAAAAAAATCTCATGAAAACAATATGAGATCTCACTCAGTATACTCGGAAATACTGAGAGTGGTCTTTCGGAGTTTAATAAATTTCAAATATTTTGTCTGTTTTGCCAACTTTTAGTTTTTTTTCTGTGTTTGCCCATTATCCTCAGAAATTTACACCACAAGTTGTTTTGTGTCTATTTAAATTAGCAAAACAAGACTTTATGTGAATGCTTTTTCTTGAGAGTAGGTTTTATGCTTTAGTGTGTGATGAAAAGTTCCTATGGTATGTGAACTCTTTATTGTGGCATGCATCATTATGCAAAGATGTCTGATCTTAGACCACAGAGTGTTGAATAATGGAGTTGGGTGAACAGATAACATTCCTTTCTAAGAGAATAGTACACAAAGACAATTGAAAAAAGTTGCAGCCCTGTTTTTTCATGTAATTCTTCAATAAAAAATATACTATAGATAAAGGATACTAGGCACGAAGACAGAGTGACATAACAACAATTCAGAGCCCCAGTGCAGGATTGGAACCAGGACCCCTCCCTTAAGCTTGGTGTATAATACTACTAACCCTTAGCAACCAATCAAAAGTAAGCTTTCATAATTCTACATAATTTCACTATATCAGTGAATGCTAACAGCTGATTAGTCACCATTAGTTTCTAGTTCTCTGGAGAGATTTAATGAATTTCTCTTTATGATAAAGTTTGTAAAAGCAATTCCAACAAAACAAAAATGTCTATTTTATTTATTAATACCTACAAAGTGGAGATATTTATCAACTTGAGATTTTCTGCATTTTCTACCAAGTATTAGGGCACACTCAAGGACTAGTGTGTCAGAGTTTATTATAATAAAACATACATTTTGTTTACATAACAAGAGAAAGCCATTCATTATTAATGCAGTCTCTCTTTGTAGCACTACACAGAACAACCACTCTCTCCTTTTATATGCTTCCAGGAATCATTAGCCACCTCGTCCATATTATTACTCTTTAATAGAGCAAAAGAACCTCAATAGCGTGCATATTTCCATAGGGTGAGGTATAAAGGAGGTTAAAACCTTAAATAAATAAACCCTGGCATAACAATTGGGCTGTTTCCATTTTACATTTCTGTAAACTACAACTGGGTACTTTTATGCCAGTAGGATAGAATTTAGCATGATCCATAAAACAAGGTTAACAGAATTATTTTCTTAAACTTAAACATTCATCATATTGTCATCTTGAAAACTCAGATGACTCTATATATTAAACATTTGTATATTTTTTATAGGGAATTGAGTTTTGTGAATGATTCACCTTGAGTACTGAATTTTCTGTAACAGTCTGGTTTTATTTACAAAGTAAAGCACACACTTTAAACAGAAACCTTGCTGGACACTGTTTAAACACAAACTTGGAACAGTCCTTTCAAATGTAATGGAGTCTTTGGTCCACGGTTCAAGCATAAACTGGAAAGAAACCCTTTTTCCCATAAACCACACAGGGATTTTCAAAACAAACTTGCAGCAGGATCCTTAACAGTTGTATTTCTGCTTTGCAAACACAAACTCCACCCAAGGGCTTTTCCTACCTGCCTTTTAAAGCAGTTTTTACCTGCAGATGGGACTAAGTTAAAAAGCTGGGCTATCCTCCAGCCATAGGAACGAAGAGTTGGGGAAACATACCTTCCCTCATACACATATATATATATATATATATATATATATATATATATATATATATTATATATTATATACATATATATGGTAGAATAGATATAGATAGTATATAGATAATAGATATCACCAAGTATTGCAATACATATATATATATATATATATATATTCATTGTATATCTGTAAAAACTTGCTATTAAGCATATACAAGAATAGAACAAGACAAATGAAACGGTACAAATATACAGTACATCAGAGCACAAATTTGAAAAACAAACTACTGATGAATATCCATGTTTAAATATACATAGACCTTTGAGAAATATTATTAGCAAGTTGAAAAATGAATATTTTCTTTCATAATTTACAAATGCAAATTTAACTAATTCCGCATGTAAAGTAAACATAGCTATTTGTTAAAGGTTACCTTCAAGATCTATTATCAAGCAGTCTGTTGTGCACAGAAGATGGATTTTACAAGAATTGTGTGGAACTAACAATGTCTTTATTGCTCTTGCAATGATATATTAAGGCAGCTGCTAATTATTGCTGTATGATAAGTGACATCATTTAGTTCATCTATATAATCTGTGCAATGTCAGGTAGCAGAAAAATGTTTTTAAAAAAAACTTATTATGAGTTTTAGGAACAAGGACGATTCTTAAATAGATAAAAGACAATTTATAATCTTTGGTATTGTAAAAAAAAACTTGCACCTACCTCCTTAGAGGGCTATTTTACCACCAGAACAGGCACTGTTTATTTATTGTGAAGACAGTCAAAGCAAAGCATCAAAAGTGAATGTACACATTAAAGGAACACTCCGGATGAAAAAAAATGTGTTTATTTATGATAATTTAAATCTTTTAGTAAATATGATTTATTTATTTTTTTTACGTGACCTTTCTTTCCTTAAAGAAGTGCTGTCCAGCACTTCCGTGTTGCATAACCCCTCCTCAGACCCCACCGGTGACTCTATGGCATCCGGTTCAGGTGATCCCTCTGAGTGCATTCCTCTGCAGCTGCTCTCCCAGTGAAGCCCCACATCGCCATTTCCTAGAAGTCTCATGGGAGAGCGTGACATCATCAATGTGTCCTCCCTGGATGATGTGCACACTCTCTCTTGTGACTTTTAGGAAATGCTGATGCGGGGCTTCACTGGGAGAGTGCCTGCAGAGGAACGCACTACTCAGAGAAATCTCCTGAACCGGATGCCGTAGAGTCGCCGGCGGTGTGTGAGAAGGGGTTATGCAACACAGAAGTGCTGGACAGCACTTCTTTACATGTAAGAAATGTCACTTTAAAAAAGATTGAAAACAAATCGTATTTACTAAAAGATTTAAATTAGCATAAATAAACACATGCTTTTCTTTTTCGGCCGGAGTGTTCCTTTAAAAATGGATGATTTTTATTTTGAGTTTGTTTCCTTTAGTTCTAATAGCATACATCTATTGCTAGATGATCCTTCTAATACATTTTCTATGTTATGTAAGACAATTTTTTTATGTGCTAACTATTGATAGAGAGAAGTAGTCAGCATATATTGACATCCTTGTGGTCAGGTTCTAGTACAACTACTTTTAATCTGTTGGTCACAAAGCATGGCATATTTATTAAGAGGCATAACACCTTTTATTATCTTAGATTTTTGTTATTTTGCAGTTTATGTAGTTATTATTGTCTTTATGGCTGGTCATTTCCTTTGCTGTCATTTGTCCCATGTTTTTCATTTTCAGCATTTCTCTTTCAGTTATCAGACATATTAACTTTTCTTATGGAGGTTTGACCACGTCAGATTTTGCATCAACATAAAAATTTCTGTTGCAGTTTTTGTGGTGAAAATAGAAACAAATATTTGAGTGCAAACATTTTTGAGTGTTGGTTTGTATGTACATTTGATTACAGTTCATCTATAAATTCTAATGTGTTATATCATCAGTGCTTTCTCCATAGAACTGCATGTAAGTTAATGGTTTATTTTAACCGATTGTGATGTAATATATATATATATATATATATATATATATATATACAGAGAGAGAGAGAGAGAGAGAGAAAGTGAGAGAGAGAGAGGGGGAGGGGGTGTTCAGTATCAACAGATTATTAAGTGCAGCAAAATCAAACTTTTATAAGAGAAAAAGAAGATTAATTTGATTCACATGTTTACATCACTGAGACAGACAGAAGCTAGTTTCCTTCCTTTCTGGGGTTTGCTTTCACAGAACTTATTTCCCAACACAGACGGTTCCACAACAGCCTCCTTCTAGTCTCAGTCTCCTACATCAGCAAACATTTTCATAACCTATTTTCTACTTAAGAAAATAATTTAAAAATCCTAACCTGAAAGTGCCACTAGAGGGCAGCAAAGTACAACATGTGAATGCAAGGCACTAAAACAGCATTTTAAATAAACCATTTAGCTTTAAACTAGATGTTACTGACATAAATCTAAACTCATCTATGACCTGATCCCTAACTTAGGACCATTAAAAATATACAGTATATACCTGTATATATACACACATATTTAAATTATAGAGATCTAAAAATCAACAATGCCAGACAGAAGTTGCTGAGGAAAAATTTCTCTACATGCTTTATTGTTGGATTACCCAAGGTCAATCAATTGCATGCGAGAAAATTTGGAAATCAGTGAACAATTCTGATCCAAACTTGCAGTTATCAAATTTATTGATGTAGAGAATCCTCTTATTCCAAACACAAAAATGTAAGTTGTCCTGCATCAAATTTTCTGCAGCTTTCTGCTTTTATCTTGATGCGAATGCAATCATCATCTCCTGAAGTTAACATAATGAAAGCGAATAGCTACTCTAAACTTATTCTTAGCTTATTTCTCATTAAGTGAAGAAATAGTTCACTTTGGGTTACTTGACATAGGCAATATTTTCCCCTGATGATACATTCCTCTAATTACATTCAAAATGTATAATTAATTAATAATTTATATGCCAGTCACCAGTCACTGTTGCTCTTTTAAAAAAAAACCTCTTATGCTGTAGAATTAACATTGCTCTCATTCACTTCAATCACTTTTTTTCACCCTGAAGATGTCTATAAATTACTGGATAGAGACCATAATTTAATATCAAGGTACCAATTCTTTAGTCATATATTATTAGTTCAATGAAACCTATATCATAATCTAAAGCCTGTCTTTTCAACTCAACCCCATATACTAATTGAGAATCTTCTGGGCATATACGAATAATTGAATCTAAATGGATTAAATTCTATGTTAGTGCTTTCTATAAAAATGTAATTTGAGCTTAATATTAAATATTACCTGCCCTAATAATAACTTATTGCCATATTTAATATGGCGAGAGTGGCTTACAATATGTCAGAAATGACTGCAGCAGACTAGAGTGCATTATCTGATTAATAACTGTAGGTTCTTGTTGATGCTGAATCAATAGTTGACTATATTTTATTGAAGCAGAGACAAATGAATCTGGCATTTTCCTTTTTATCTGTGGTTTGTGAACTTGCCATTGTTATACACATGTAAGAGATGAAATTCTTTGTAGACACTGCCAAAATCACTCAATTCCAATTCATTGTGCCAGCTTCAATATTGTATACATCAGCAAAAAGTGGGGAGATATACACCCCCTTCCTCATATGCTAACAGTTGTGAAACACGAGTCACTTTTTACAATATTATGATATATATACAGTATATATATATAAAATTATAAAAACTCAATTTTTACATAGTTAATATACTGTATAGTACAAAATGAATACATAAACATAAGTAATCCATAATATAGTATAATTACATATCAAACAAAAGAAAAAGACTCCAATTGCGTCTAAGAATCACATTATATTCACTACAATACAGTTTCATGAAAAAGTATGTCAAGTCATAATCTGTAAAAAACATGTGGCTTCAATATAAAAAATAGAGCATATATTTATCACAAAAATGATATACACCAGCTACCAATGGGTGGAAGTGCCCATGTATCATTGATTGTCTAAAGGTAATTAATATTGTCTAATTGTTATTGTATTACAAGTGGCCAATCAAAAGCGTTCTCAGAGCTATGAAGCCTGTTATCCAGTTATAAAGAACAATAAAACCCCTGTTCTAAAGTCAGATGTCCAGTTACAATGTTAATTACACTAAAAACCAAGGGTCCTGTTTGTAAGTGCAAGTGACCAGTACCAATTACAGTATGTTAAAAAGCTATTTCAGTAAGTGTTTAGCTACACTGCATAGAGATCAACAGTCTATTTATATTGTATTGACAAGTTTTCCACATTAACATCTGAAATACCCTAGTCAGTAATTTCACTTTTTCCCAACATTTTCCGAATAGTATGTCAACAACCGTGGCAAAGGCCCCAGAAAAGCTGTTTTAACTGGTTCTATTTTGTAATAGTTGGCAACATGTGCATTTCAATAGGCTCTACCATAAACAGCTAATAACCATATTTGGCAAAGAATTGGGGTGAAATATACAAGAGTTTTTTTTTATGTAAAAACTGTCATTTGGTCAAAAAATATTGATCTATTTTTTTTCCAATTGAAATATTTCAATTGAATTTTTTAAAATCTTTTTTTTTTTTTTTTTTTTTTATGAAAAAGTGCTTATGTAAAGTATGGCTATTTTTCCATCAATCAAACAGCAGACTTTACATCCAATAAACTTGAAAACGCCGAAAATGACCATTTCAAGTTTTTGTAAATTTTGACCATTTGTATTTACGTTTAGATGCTCACAGCCCTAACTGCAGATGGATAGATTCACCATAAGAGAAACTATGGCAACAAAGGACCTATTTAGCAACAGAATACCTTGCAGCAAATAAGCCTAAAAACATGAAAGGAAAACAGACGGCAAATGTATAATTTGGTGATGAAAAAATAAATGAATGCATAGTGATCATTTCAAGACAAAAATCTATCCCTAAAGTATGTGCTTACCAGGTAATTTGATTGCAAATGGATGACAAATGAGGTTACAATATATATTCATCTCCGGCAGACATTGACAAGTGAATTGATTGTCATTGTAAATGATGAAACCAACACCTGTACATCTTTTGTCTGCAACAATAAGTATAATTTCTAGATTTCTGGTACCATTACATTTTTAGAAATAGTAAAAACTCCACGGTAATAATATCAAAATGTGTTTTCGCTTAGTTTTATCACGTTTACATTGTCCTTTCAATTTGTTTTGTTAGAAAGGCTTGAAATTAAGGAGAGGTAGTGTACCCAAAATACTGTCTTCCCAGCACCTCCAGTTTTAAGGACTTTTCTAACAACAGAAGGAGAAATGAGTTATTTTCCTGGTTCTTAATGTAGCATAAACCAAGTCATTCACAAACAGAAAAATTTACATTCAAATCTTATTGCAGTTTTTGTGACTGATAACTGACTCATTCTTGGATTCAAATAATTTGTTAATAATAATTATATACAAGTATAGATATATAAAGAATAAAGTTAATTTCAAATCTTTTTACTTATATGCATCTGACCATTGATGTTTTATAATTACTATAGTAATATTAAAGTAATTCTCTTACTGAGCATAACCCAGCACTAGACATAGCTTTAATAATGTAAATAATACCACAGTACAGCTCTACATTGCTCACACAAATACTGAAATGCTATTAGCATGATGAGTGGTTCAGAACTCCACTAGATATCAAAAGTACTTTAAGTCTAGAAACAAATTGCCAAAATCCCCAGCAAAACAGAGAAGATTATTAAAGACATTTAAAGATGTTTTAAATTGTTCAAAAATGTCTTTGATCTCAAGGAAGGTCCTATAGTGTATAATTTTTAATTACTGTAGATTTCTCCCACATTTTCTTTCTTGCGCATATCAAACCTTCTTACCCTAGCTGACAGACAAGGAACAGCGATTTCATGATTTCACAAATACTATATATTCCAGTGTTATCAATCAAAAGCAAATATTACCTTACATATACTATATATGTATATACTTTGCTATAACTGCCATGGCTGAAGTAATTTTCAATGCAAAAAAAAAAATCTAATAATGTACAGTAGTGCTGAGATTACAATACAAACTTCAGAAAAAATATACAGTTTACATTTCTAATTCAAGGTGAATATTCCTCAAAAACCGATCTTTAACCATATTATAAGTGCCAAACAAGGTCAATATTCAAGTACAGGAAACCCAAAGGCATTAACTTTTCAAGGGCATTATTACTTTTTTCAAAAGTACCTTGACAACTATAAAAACAAGATGCAGATAAGTAAAAATGATATACCCTCCACAGTGTAAAGAAGTGCAGCAGTATATTTAATTTTGTTGAATATGCATGAATTCCAAACTGTCATATTTGTGCAAGTCTGCCTAAAGCTCGTAAAGTGGGCAGTGTGGTGCCTCAGTATTTAGTACTAATGCCTTGCAGGGCTGGGTTCTGGGTTCAATTCCACCCTTGACTTCATCTGCATGGAGTTTGTATGTTCTCCCTGCTCCTGCGTGGGTTTCCTCCGGACACTCCAGTTTCCTCCCACAATCCAAAAACATACATCTCTGTGTGTGAATGAATAGGGAAACTAGATTGTAAACTCCACAGGGCACGGATTGAAGTGAATGATGAACCTCTGTAAAGCTCTTCATTAGTTATAGTATCATAATATAAGTCAACAAATACAATACAGAGGAGAAGTAAGAATTTTTATACCTAGGGAAGATTTCTCTTTGCTCCTGCTTCAAGATAAAGCCAATCTTTCTTATATAAAGACATGGCTTTTATATATAATAATTCTCCTTTATATTTTCCTTACTTGCAAATTTGATTTCTTCATTTGTTTACAAACTCATTCATACTCACTAGTCTATTCCATACTCACTAGTCTATTCCATACTCACTCTGCGTTTTATCAAATTTCAAATAACTGCATATGCCGTATTCCTCATCCATATTCCTCTTCCACATTACCATGCTTACTCCATGTGCGCATGGGATTTTTCAGCAGCATTAAGAAAACTTCCTTGGAAAATGGGAAATTGCAGCATGTTATTCATGTAATTTTTCTGCATTTACAATGCAAATTCAGTCAAGAGCAAAAAAAAGCAAGTAATGTAAATTGGATATGACTGACTTGCAAATGCAATACATCTGATTCCCATGCATTTTAATGTAACTCCATAGGAATAAACAAGGATGTGGCTGTCAGACAAACTAGCAGAAATATGATAGTCAGATTAACAATTTGACTGAATTCTGCAGTCATAGGTTTGTAATGAGAAAGTAGAGGCTGCTAATAATCGTCACTGTCTTCATCATCGTTTCTATCAATACATTTCATTTCAATGCATTTCTTTCAGATGGAAATTAGGTACACAGTCAACTAAGCCTACTCACAAACAACTAAATAACTGAGTTGATAGTTTAGGGAGCTTACTTACATAATTGCATGTGAAATTTAAAGCTCTGTTAACAAACAGTATGATTAGTCAAACAAAACAATGAAATAATTTTAGCATGAAAATTACAGAATATTGCCTAACTTTAAATTATATGTGGTGGAAAGATTACATAGTTTGATGGTTAGGAATACTGAGCAGTTAACAAACAAAAAGTTTAAATATACTGTAGAAAAAGTAAACCTTAGGATGTGGGTAGGATGGAATCATTATAGAACATCTCCATAAAGCAAAAAATATCAAAGTAATATAAAACCAACAGATCAGAGGACAGCAAATGCAGGCCTCTCTGATGATGGCTGTAAGATTAGTACAGGATATTTTTAACAGCAAGATCATTAAAATAGTTTACTTAATCCATTAAATGTTAAAATCTGGACAAGCAGATTCAGAGAAATTTAATAAACTTGAAAAGACCCAATTTCGTCTTCTAATTTATCCCGCGAGATCTCGAGTTGATCCTGCAGGATTATCGCTCAAGTTTTTCGATCAAATTTTTGGATGGAAAGGTAGCCATAATGTAGTAAATTCCAACTTTAATCTCAAATTAAACACATCAAACAACCACAAACCTAAGATAAAACAAATTACTTTTCTAGGTTTTTGTTTTGAAGTTGCTTTTCATAATTAAGTGCAAGAACATTTGCAAGTGATTCCTCTTGTTATTAAAAGAAGTTCACATTATTGTAACCAGTACTATCTTTAGAAAAGCCCCAAACAACCTGAAAGATATGCTCCCCAAAATAAAATTACATTTTTCACAAGATCCAGGCACAATACAAACTGCCCCCAACATAACAGTTCATTTTGTACATTATCAAGTTGCATACATACTATTCAGTTGACCAATAGTCATCATTTTTATGTGTCAGCACCCAAAATCCAACATATAACTAACATGTCGGATCTCCTACTGCACACCCTCTGCCTGTCTGTTGGCAGTTCTAAAATCAGCTATCATTTACCAAGCAGATTTTAACAATCTACCATTTTTGGTTTTACCAGCAGTGCCTTTAAACGTGTTGATCAGAAAAGTAAAATTTGAGGGAAATTGGAAATGTTTTCTCTAACTAAATGTGATAATGTATCTAATCCAGTGAAAGGTCAACATTGTAAGCCTACAGCCAATGTTTGCAACCTGCTCCGCACTGTTTTCATTGATAGTGCAGATAAACAAAAATAATCCATCATGATATTAACATGTGCATTCCCTGACTACTCGAAAGTTTCAATTCCAACCCATATTTTACACAGAAGTGTCTCTCATATTTCTTAACAAACTTACAGTATAGTAGTGAATGTTGAAGGGAAACTTCTGGATACCCTTGCTGTAACATATAACCCTAGAGGACTTTAGCTAAATGTACAATCAGGTATATGCTGGTTTTGAAATAATGATATGTAAAACATTTTTCTATAAAGTGGTTGATTGGGTGATTTTGTATTTGATGGGCAACCTATGTAGCATCAGTAACAAACATGATATTGAAAGTAGATAGCAGTAAATACAGACATTTTAACACAGTCCAAGTGAATGCATTTTCAACACAATTCTCTGGAAATTCTGCTGAAAAATTTTGTTTTATATTCAAAATAAACTTAGTATAAGCTCTTGTGTTTTATTAGTCTATTTGCTATAAGTGTAGTTACCTGTTCTTAATGGTCAAGTTTTATGAACCTAGTCATCTGCAATAATTTGTTTTAAAACAGGCTGCTACCTGTGGTTGAAGTAAAGATCTAAAGTAATAATGGATCATATTTTTCTTTGATATGCAGATGCAGGGTAGCAATGAATCCCTGAAGGCGTACTTAGTAACTAAGATATCACCATAGATGAAAAGGAAATTAGTAATCCTCTTTCTCACTGAGTTGATACTTTTGGATAAGAATATGTATAGTGATAAAGCCTTAACATGAAGTGAGATCATTAAGTGCAAAGTTTTGTTAAAATGATTTTGTCTTTAATAGTCAAGCAGCTGAAGTAGTATGGCAAGAGCAGAACAAGAGAGAAAAAAATCCAAAGTATTTTAGGAAAAAACAGGAATATTTTACATCGTAGGTAGAACTTGTCCTTTTTTTTCAACTTCGCTACCTGTTTAACTATGTGGCTGGTTGTTTAAAATATCAATGCATAATATTTTCTTTTCTACAGTAAACAATGTCAGTGGAATCTAACCTTTATAGTCACGCAATGCCGTGGCCCTAGCAATCACATGATCAATAATGACATGCCAAAAATCCTTGGTATGGGTTTAAATGTATTTATTCACAATTAAAGTGCACCTGTCACCTCAAAACTCTAATACTAATTAATGTTGTACTAATGAAATAAATGTTTTTGTAAATATAAATGTATTATAAATGTACCTTTATACAGCGTTTCTCTCTGTCATCTCCCCTGTCAGCCTGAGTTTTTTTTCTCGAGTGTCAGATGGGCTAAATGAGGATTGACAGATTGTGATTTAAGGGATCTGATTGATGGAGCTACAATGTCAATCATTTAGCCCCGCCCAACCTGACTTGGGAAAGAAAAGTCAGGCTGACAGGGAAGATGACAGAGAGGAATGCTGTACAAAGGTACTTTTTTAAATACATATATGTATGTATGTATGTATAATTTTATTTATAAAGCACCACAAATTTATGCAGCACTGTACAATTCAGCGAAACAAGTACAATACAGATAAGGGAAACAATACAAGTAAAATATCGCAAGGATACATCAAATTAAGTGCTAGGTTGTGATTTACACAAGAGGTTGGAGGTCCCTGCCCCAAGGAGCTTACAATCTAAGTGGGAAGAAGAATTACATACACAGATAGGACAATAAGAGCTGTGGAGTCATAGATCCATAAATACAAATAAATAGATCTAAATAGATGAAGATAAATACAGTGAATAAATAGATAAATACAATAGAAATAAACAGATATTAAACATAAAAATTATACATAAAATCAATGATAAGAATCAGTGCTACTGCTCTGACAGATAGGATTTCAATTTGGTTTTGAAGGTGGAGAGGGAATGTACCTGGAGAAGACAGAGGGGTAAAGAATTCCAAAGGTGAGGGGCCGAGAATGAGAAGGGTTTAAGACGAGAAAGGGCAGTATTAGTACGAGGTACACAAAGCTGGTTGCTGTTAGAGGAACGTAGTGGATGCCGAGGAACATATAGACATAAGAGTGAGGAAATGTAGGGTGGGGCAAGAGAGTGGAATGCCTTAAATTTCAAAAGGAGAACACTGTAAATGATTCTTTTAGTTACAGGAAGCAAGGGAGCAGAGTGAGGTTGGGACAAGGGTCGTCCTCTCTGTGGAGAGAGAATTCTGGCAGCAGAGTTTAGAATAGAATGGAACGGGGAGAGGTAGGAAACTGGAAGGCCAGATAGAAGAACATTGCAGTAATCCAAGCGAGACAGGACAAGAGCATGCAAGAGGGTATTAGCAGTGGAGTGAGAGAGAAAGGGGTGGATCTTGGCAATGTTGTGAAGAAAGAATCGAAAAGATTTAGCAGTGGAAGAGATGTGTTTAGAGAAGGAAAGAGCAGAGTCAAAAGTCTCTACAAGACAATGAACAGAGGTTACAGGGTTGATATTCGCGTATATTTTACAAAATGATATATATTTACAAAATGATTATTTCATTAGTAGAACCTATATTAGTATTAGTTTTGAGGTGATAGGTACACTTTAAAGAATAAAATAAAAATAAAAACACACTCTCAGCAGTGTACATAAATTTAAAAATACTTCAGGCTGCAAATAATCTTTTTGACACATTTTTTTACTTTGAAGTAGTGAATATGGCAAATAACATTTTTTTTTGCTGACTTTTCAGTTCATTGCAGTAAAAGCTAACAGGGACATGTTATTTTTTATTATTGATTTTATTTCCCTTAATATAAAGCAAAAGGTTGAAACACCAAGCATGTCTGGTAGTATTTTAGTGTTGCAAGGGAAAAATGTCCCAGTGCCACTGTTAGTGACCGGATTGTGAGAAAATGCATTTGATAAAGATTTATTTGCATTTATTATTAGTGCCGTATTTTATCTAGAAAGGCACCCAATCCATTTTAAACCCAACCATAAATCAATCATTAGCTCTCTAGTTAATAAATTTCACAACTTGGAGGGGTAATTCTGCATAGTCTGAACTTACCCTCAAATCCTTCGCCTCTGTTCGCACAGACTGTTATGTGCTGTCTGATGTCCGGTGTGCGGACATCAGCGAATGCTTTAAAGGGATTCCAGTCTTGGCAAGGCTTGTGAGGCTCAACTCGAGTCGCCTCGTGAGACTGGAATCTCTTTAAAGCGTTTGCTGATGTCCGCGCGCAGGACATCAGCCAGCGCATAACAGTCTGTGCAAATAAAGACGAAGGATCTGAGGGTAAGCTCGGACTATGCTGAATTACCCCCTTGATCACCTTGTGATATTAATCTTGTATTGTTTAATACACTCTTCCCATGTCTGTATTATATTTGTATGGTTGAATTGTACGGCGCTGAATAAATTTGTGGCACTTTATAAATAAAATTATACATACATACATACCATTCAAAACTAAAATAATACACTATGCTGGCTGTTGTTCAACTAGAACTGTTTAGTTATGCGAACGTCAGTCAATAGTATTGTAGCAACAGATTTTAAATTAAAAGGTGTTTTTTAACTACATTATAAAAGCATCGATAAATGGTAATATTAACTGAAAAGATAAAAATGGTCTTTATAGATTTCTCCTATTGTATTTTTATATAGTTGTGATTATAACGACGCTATGTAATCTCGCTGATTTGTATGTATTTTACTTATTCAGTGACAATAAATAATCTAATCTAATCCAAAATAAAATCTTTAAAAAATGACAGTTAACTCTGGAAACGTTCTAATTTGCCTTATGCTTAAAGGAAAACTGAAGAAATAAATAGGAATGAAATAGACAACCATTATGCATCTATTACAAGTTTAGCTCTATTCAATAGCACTGTTTATACATGAGCAAAAATGTATTCATAAAGTTTATTTAATGAGGTTCTTTCCCATGTGATGTAATAGCTACAAGGAAATCAATCCCCCTCTGTGAATATGTTTTTATTTACAGCCATTCAGTTACGTTTGGTCTAGTTCAGCGGTCGGCGAAACCGCGGCTCGTGAGCCACATGCGGCTCTTTCAAGCCTTCAGTGTGGCTCTTTCACAAGCTGCAGTCAGCAGATGCAGCTCTGCTGAGCCACGCGATATGCCAGGGGGATAGAGGAGACGCCGGGGGATAGAGAAGATGCTGGGATAGAGGAGATGCCAGGGGATAGAGGAAACGCTGGGGGATAGAGGAGACGCCGGATAGAGGAGAACAAGGGCATAGAGAGGAACACTGAGGAAACAGAGGAATGCGCATATTAAGACAAAGGTAGGAAGAGGGATCTTCACAGGGGGGGAATGTGGGATCTTTACAGGGTGTAATGGGGGATCTTCACAGGGGGGG
>WMED01012540.1:0-12819 GCA_019650415.1 Pipa parva
ATGACAGGCGTTTCAGTTTTTTTGTCTAACCCCTGTAAATCCCACTGCTCGGTACCTGATGTTAGGATACTTTCTGCAGAAGCCAAATCATTGAGTATGAACTGTCGATTTTTAGTTTAAAACAAAAAAAAAAATATCTTCACAAAATCTCATTAAAGCATCTCCAAAATTCTATATCAGTGATTGAGTTCTGCAGTAGATACAGTATTCAGGAATATTCTGAGGAATGGCCTGTTCACTCTTTCAAAAATATGATAAAAGAGATTTTATATCATTCTGTTATATATTCTCATTTCACTATTCAAAGCATTGTTAAATGAACCAATAGTTCTCTCTGAGTTCATATGCATGAAACATGTCTTTAAAGTAAAACATCCATGTTTGTGACTGCATTGGTTTATATTTCTTGTAAGCATTTTATACATTATATGAATATGCATTGCTGAAACACTTCCATTTCCATGTTTGTTACCCCCTTTACTGATAAATACTGATATTCACTACACCTGCAGATGATTAAATAGACACAGATGTGAGCAAATTGACCCTGCAGGGTGAAAGGGGCTTTACAGACACAAAAGTGATCCTTTTAAAAGAGAATACAACAGGAAAGTATGACTGAATTACCAATGTAAATGACAATAGGTTTGTAGCATACCTTGAAGATGGGTAGCTATATAAGAGTGATGCCAACCTATGGCCCATGGGCCATATCCGGCCTGAGACACGGTGCTATCCGGCCCGCGGCCTGAATTCTGAAATTCAAATTGTTGCATATAAGTGTGAATTTGCCAACTAAAGACAGTCGCATTAGACTGTTACTGTGGCAGTTGTGTCTTTATAATGAGAATATTGTCGCAGTCACGACTTTACTATGGAAAATTGTTGCAGCTGTTACTTTCAAATTTGTCGTGGTCGCAACTTTGAAGCAGCCCGTGACATACATGTCACAAATTTATATGGCCCCCAGGCCTTCACTGCTATATAACATTTTGTAATGATTAGCCCTTTTACTTCTGGCTACAGGAAATGTATAACCTGGTGCCAAAACACCTTTTGGTCTTTTCGTTGTGGGATATTTTATGAAGGGCATTTCAACCTATTCGCCATAATTCGATCCGTTTAGCAGCTTTTTCCTGCATCGTCACCATTTATTTCCTGCTGTTGCATTTTTTGATTTCCTTCAATTTATGTAGTGATGAATAAAATTTAGCGATATCGATAAATATTGATGCGTCAATACCACTACACTTTACATTACTTTCAATGGAGTTCCTTTCCCTCAATATACCATGAGAAAACTTTTTTTTGCTTTTTATAAATACTTTTGACTTTATTTTGTTTTTTTCCCTGAACTTAATATTTTAATTTTTGCATTTAAGATGCAATTATGATCAATTTCTCTTTTTCTGAAAGACATTAATAATAATAATAATAATAATAATTACAATTTTCTAACGAAAGATTTGGGAGGCAGCAAACAAATCATAGTTAAATTTGCACAATCTTACTAAATGAACTGAGAGATGCTAGATCTAAAACAACAAAAAACCATTTAATACAGAAGAGTCTGAAAAACAGAAATAGATCTAAAATAGCACAACCTAATGTGAAGTAAACAACACAGAGACATTGTAGTATAACCACCTAAGTTTATTGTTTCATTACATGTTTCAGGCAAAAATAGTAGACATGCATAATCCACTATATAATTATAAAATACAAAAATATTGAAGTTGTAATAAAAAGTGGTAAAACAACTGACCAATCTTGGCAACATTTTACTATAGATCCAAGACTTGGTCAGTTCCTAAAATACATAATTGCAATATGTATCAATTATTATCATGTCACAGATAATATCTTAAAAGCACAAGGTCCCAGTCGTTATTAACCCCTTTAAAGAGATATTCATCACAGATGCTTCTACTACACCGATCACTTTGCAGGCTGAGTATAGCATATAGTAAAATCACTGAGTGCATGCAAACTACTCTACATATTAGCAGTACAGTTTTTTGTTCTTTGTTTATTTGCATGTTTGATAAATATGCATTTTGTTATTTCTATAGTCGATTCAGTATGAAAGTTTAGTTCTGTTTTTTTCTTGTTTTGTGAGAAATGATTAATTTCAATAACTTTTCTCTTAGGACGAAATTTAATAAACTCGCAAAAAGCCCGATTTCACTTTTCCGAGTTTATCCTGAGAACATTCTCTGCTGTTCGTGCGGTAAAAATCGCTCGATATTTTTGATTGATATTTACCTAACAAAACTTTTTGATCGAGTTGAATTTTTCAATGAAAAGATAGCCATACTTTACATTAGCAGCATGGCTACCTTTTTTTTTTATCAAAAAATGCAATCAAAAAATTTCGGTCGATAAATATCGATCAAAAAGAACGAGCGATTTTTACTGCACAAACAGCTGAGATGTTCTCGAGATAAACTTGGAAAAGTGAAATCGGGCTTTTCCGAGTTTATTAAATTTCAGCACTTGTAAACACAAAAGTAATAGAAGTCTTTTGATGCTGACTGCCTTATTGGCTCCTGATTTACAGACAGCTATTATTCCCATAAATAGAAATTAGTAGTAAACTAATGTATTTCCTTTCAGACTGTGATCACATCTACATATACTAAACTTCACTCTTTTTTTCCCAGAAACAGACATGTTTACTATGATGATGGTTCCCCATAGTAATTCACACCAGTACCACCTGCTATTGGTCGAGTAAGAATCAACTTACCCATTAGATGTGGAGTAGGGAGTGGGTCCCATTCCATAAATATGGCAGTTGTTGGTCCACCAGTTTTACCTACACCACTGTAAAGGGGACCCAGGATGTAAATCTTGCACTAGAGCTACTATTTATGCCACTGAACAATGCCTTATTGCAGCTTACCCCAAGCTGTTCCTTTAATATATAAAAAAAAAGATCTCCTATAGAAAAATTAATGCAAGCTACAGAAACTGTATGTGCATACAATCAATTTCCACATTTTAGGCCTATATATATGTTGGTAGTAATAACACTTTTATTATTACAATAAAAGATAGCATTTTCCTATATACTTTACTCATGAATATAATTCACATCAGTTTTGCATATACATACAGTATAAATCTCCTTGCCTGAATAATCGCTGGAAATATGATTGAGAACTATGACGAAAACCTCATTATGATGTCTTAATCCAGCATCAATCTAAATTCTGTAGAACAGTTAAACCTTGAGGGCAAACGACATCAGTGCCAGCTTCCTCACAGTTAAACATATTGACTTCTTTAAATTGGTCAGCATATGAAGAAATAATGTTGTTAATAGGATAAAGCTCCTAGGCCATTGATCAATAAAAATAAGGCCTTAGCATTAACATATAGATCATTCTGAAGGCTAATAAATGTTGCTATGCAACTACAGGCTTATTTCTTTTGAGTGTTCTGAAAACATATATATGTCTGAGAAATGGAAACAACGTGTATAGGGAGATATTTATAAAGGTCATTTTGACCCATTCGCCATAATTCGATCTGTCTTTTCACCATGTTATCGGCGCTTTCTCCTTTTTGATTTCCCTTAATTTATGTAATGCTGAATAACATTGATCAATATCGTAAAAAAATCTATATTGATAAATATTGATGCATTAACGCCACTATACTTTACAATACTTTCATTGGAGCACCTTTACAACTTGAAAAGGAATTCCCAGGCACCTCCAGAGAGGGTAAAAATGCAAATTTATTGTTGAATGGTTAAAAGGGTAAGGCCATTAGCTTATGCCTTTCGTGCTTACGCACTTAATCATAGATATAATCATAATCATAAATCTATGATTAAGTGCATAAGATGAGCATGGTCAGTTAGTGCGTTTGGCTTAAGGTGGCAAGCATTCTGTACGCAGAAGCACCTGAAATATAAATCAGACAATGGTTATTGGGCATCAACAGAAAAGAAACTATTCAACATCAAGTATTATATATTTACTGATATGACTGATATGTTTATAATTGTTTCTACAATTTGTCAATGTCACAAACAAAAACTAATAAAGTATTGCTATCTGTATCAGAATGACAAGCACAATATTCCCCCTGGTATTATAGGTTGCAATTCAATGAGTGCAAGATTACAGTGAATTTTCAAAGATTTGAATTGCAACTTGGTTCAAAATTATGTCTCCACCTACTCCAAGTGGCTATGGCACCATTTTAGCATTGTATGTGACCAAGAGAAGACATTGCAGGTGGCTTGGCAAATTCAGGGTTCTTGCACTTCAGAACAGTTGCAAAAAAGGGCAAAATGGGATGGTTTCTGGATAGGCAGGGAGAGGTTTAGGGAACATTTTAAATAGGCAGGGAAAACTGATACAAGGCCAAGCTCTGAATTTACACCTCTTCTAGTATGATCAACAGTTATAATGCATCATGTGTATTTTATACCTATTAGTTTTAAAGGCATGCTTTTGCATTTCATCCTTCTTTCAGTGAAACACCTATAAAATATACAGACTGTATGCATAATTAGTAATTTATTTATCTTCACAAAATGTAGTCATCTGCAGGAATCATCTCTACACTTAGTCATCAAATTGCAAACAGTCATGTAGATGTGTGAATTTCACCACTTCTACAACTTTGTGTATTCAGAAAACTCTATGATGTGGAGAATTTGCATCCAATTTGCCACTCTGATGTGGTGAAGTCAAATGTGGGAATTTGGAACACTACACCTTTTGAATTCACAACTACAACAGATTCCACTGCTTGGTCAATAGTTGAAATAGCTGTGCACACAAAGTGATGCAAAGTATAATCATGACTATCATAGTCAACTGAGTTAGATATATATATTCGCCACATTGCAAAGTTTGCTCAATAAGAGCACATGAGGAAGTGGTGATCAAATGCAAATTCAGAGCCATATGTGACTCTTCAACCTTTAGTCAATAAGGCCCAAATTTGTCTTACAGTATATCAATGTATATGAGATGCAAATATGATTATAAGGGAAATATAAACAAAGAATCTAAGAGCTCTCATGACTTTATTTTAAAGGTGTATGCTAATGTAAGTATTCTGTTCTGTTTGGCTTTGGATATTTTATAGTCAACTGGACATCTTTATATATTTACAGGTCCGCTTGATTTTATGTTAATAGAGAAACACTTGCGCTTATGGTGCTCATCTCTTGTGATGATGGCTTGATTTTATGCTTGATGTACTTTCTATTGTTAAGAATGGTCAAAGCAATCTGCTTCAGCTATTCATAATGCGAGGAGCACCTCAACAGAAATGCTTGCACATGTATCCAGGATCCATTGTTGCATGTGTGCCACACTCTGGATTTTCATTGCATAAACCCTGAACTTGACATCACCCCACAGGTAGAAGTCCAAGGAAGTGAGATCTAGTGAGTGTGGGTGCCACTCCACCAAGCCACAATGCCCTTTCCACTTTCCAAGAAAATGCCGATCCAAAAACGTGTGCGCATGTGGGGGGCAGGAACTTTTCTGATGGAAGGACACTGGGAATGGACATCTTCATTGCAGATACTTGGCATGGGTCATCTTCGTTGCAGATATTTGGCAGCAGTAATGTTACCATTGATGAAGAAAGGGTCCACTGTCCTTGTCCCTCACACATTATCTCACACCATGACTTTCTGTATGCCAGCCATTTAAACAGTATTTGAGGTAGATACATAAAAGTTTGGTTCACCATTAAACAGAGACGGTAGTCTCTGTGAAATGTGGGACCACTTTTAATTGCTTTGACACCCATTCTGTAAATTCAATATGGTGATTGGGATTGTAATCATTAAGGTGATGCATCAACTGGATCTTGAATAGGTACCATTGGTATTTAGCAATTATCTTCCCCATGGTAGTTCGACTCATCCCGCTCTCTGTGAGAGACTACATACGGGGCACATTTACTAAAGTCAAACAGGCTTTTCTACTAGTATATTCACGAGAAGACATCACTGTATTCTCCTATTTACTAAACTGTTATAAAAAAAAACATTTTATTGCCCAAAAAAATTTTCCACCATCAGGCTGGCGTAAACTCATTATTCCTGTGACGATGGTCCTGTCATTTAGGCTAAGTGCAAAATATTTCTCCATTGAAAAGAGAAAATCTGTAATGTAAGGAACTCTCATAGAAAAACATTTCAAAGTTTCCCCATGTTAATTTATTTAGGTGGGGAAACATTTTTGTCCATCCTTTGTAAATAAGGGGAATCAAAAAGTGCAGGGAAATAAAAATTCACAGCAAAATGTAGTAAAATCAATTAATATGGTCAAAAAGTTCTAATAAATATGTACTGGGTGTTAAGATGTGCGCTCTACATGAAGGATGCCAGGATGGCCATTGTTGTTTATCTGTAGCAGTTTTGTTACATCCACTTTTTGGCAGGTCCAAACCTGTTTGGCGAAATTTGGCAAGTAATTTGTCTACGTGGATGGGAAGTCTGTTAGCATTAAAATTCGCTGCAAAGACTCCTGTAATGAATCCCGAGTAATGTATCTGCGCATCCTCCGGTCTCTCCTTACATGTTAATCTCACAGCCATATCTTTTTCTTTATCAAAGAGAAAATTGATTAAAACTTTGACTGTAATAAAGTTAAACATTTAAGCACAAATTTGGAATTCTTCCCAAATTCAAATACATATGTCATATACAACCCTAGCCATTTAAAAATATTGACTTGGTTCTAAGACAGCGATGCCCAACCTTTTTCTGCCTGGGGGCCATATAAATTTGTGACACGCATGGCATGGGCCGCTTCAAAGTTGTGACCGTAAAGTAAAGTTGCGACAATTTTTAAAGTTGCAGCTGAGACAATATTTCCATAGTAAAGTCACGACTGCAACAATATTCTCCTTATAAAGACGCGATTGGGACAGAAGCAGTCTATTGCAACTGTCTTTAGCTGGAGAATGTTTTTGCTTTTACAATTGAATTGAGGGGAGGAACATAGGTACTTGTTTTGGCATTTGTTATTGTATTGCATTTCAAGGACATTTTTGTGAATTAGCAAAAAAAATCATATTAAGTATATATACAGTAAGTAACCAAAGACCAAGTAAACTCCGAATTGTTGTGTATAGGTGCAAATTCGCCAGATAAAGACAGTTGCAATAGGCTACTATTGTCGCAGTCACATCTTTATAATGAGAATATTGTCTCAGTTGCGACTTTATTATGGGAAAATTGTCGCAATCTTAACTTAAAAAAATTGTCATGACTTTACAATGGGGAAATTGTTGCGGATTTTCTATGGGAATCCGCTGTTTGCGAATTCGACAATCGAATTCCCCCCTATATGAGAAATGAATGTAAACTGTAACAAGTGTATTAGATGAAGAAGATAACTATAAACCATGTATGTTAGTTTTTCACTGTACAAATTAATGGTATTCTAATATTTCTCTTGTGTGATCACTGGGCAAGGAAATATGGGCGTTTATAGCATTTCATACTAAGCAACAGAAAAAAAGAGAAATCAGTGGATTATTTGGGCTGCATTACAAAGCTAATTTGTCTTCTGGGTGAGATCACGCATTTCAGAGGACTGTTTTTCCTCAGTTTAGCCCATTATAGAGTGAATTTTAAAATGAACAAAGTGCAATTAAGATTGCTTCACTGGAGGTCAATTTTATAGCTGACTGCATCTGAAAATAAATTCCATTACCTAAAAAAATTGAAGAAATGAAGCATGTTTATGAATATGAACAAAAGAAGACAATATTTGAGGTCCAATGCCACATAGTGCTACAATGCAGAAATGCACATTTATTTTATATTCCTCAAAATACACTTAATATCTTTTTTTTAGTGCAGGGCTGGTGGAACTAAGGAACTCTGGGATAAAATGACTTTAGAGAACTGTTATTGTAATAGTAAATATGTATCTAGTAGAAGAGCCATATAACCCCCTTTGTGATTCAGGGTAGGTTGCTAGTGACTTCTGATGAAGACTATGCACTGCGCTGGTGCTCAAGTACACTTTTAGCCAAATTTAAATGTATCTAATTCCAAAAGGTCAAGCTGCAACTCTGTCTAGGATGAAACCTTAATCTACCTACACTTTGTGGCTCCATCTCACCTCAAAAAAAGCTGCCCAGATAACTAGTTATACTTGTAAATATTGTGTTTCAGAAATGGGTTAACATACAGTACATGATATATTTACTTTTAAAACAGGTGATTGTAAATTATGCCTAATGCTAACGTGATATAAGTACCTCTATTCTTCATTCATGCCTTCCACTTTAAAAGGGGATGTTCACATGTATGCATTATTTATTTTCATTTTAAACTAGGGAAACATGAAATAATACAGCCTAGCTCAATGGTGATGAACATTTTTAGAGACCGAGTGTCCCCTCTGCAGATGGGCGACTTCCTTCTTCGCCCGCAGTGCAGGCGTTGAGGATGACATCATTGTGCTTGCACTAGGGCAAATGTCACAATCTGTATTTGAATATGAATGGCTGCTCAAATCCTGAATAAAGTGAAAAACATACCGGGTGTGCAAGTGGGTAGGCGGGTGCTCAGGAGCAGGATGGTCCCAAATCCAATAGTTGTATGCACAAAACGAAGAATCTCCGGCACTCCGAGTAAATAAAATCAATCATTTTATTATCGCATTTAAAAGCCCATGTGGGAGTCACAAAATAAAAAGTAGGTGGCACCTACGCGTTCCAAGCCGTAGCTCTTAATCATGGTGTGCAACATAAATGAAATGGAGGTGTTATATAGGGGAAGAACAGGGTAGTGGCGGAACCTGCTTACATGATAATAGTAGTTACTACTCATTACTTGCTATTTATTTACTAATGTATTTTTGATGTCATATTATTATTCCTCCCTTTGTTTATGTAACCGTGTTTTTATATATCATTTACTTTTGTCCATGTGTATATATGTACCTGCTTATCATTTTATTCACTTCACATCAGTCTTTACTTTAATCCACCATATTTATTACTTCGATACCTGTTATTCACAGTGTCTTTAGTTGACGCTTTTGTCTAGCAGTCAATAAAGTTACTTGAAATTCCGGCATTTACATATTCATATTCCCAGTTAACTGCCCACCTTATCTGCCGGATTGATACTATCGCTGCATACTGTGACATCATATTACATGGTCTGCATTAACAGTGAGTAACAGTATTATACTGTACTTCTATATTCTATACTGTATTTCAACTTTTTTATCGTATGTTCATCCACTTATTCACCTACTATTATCATTACCTTCATTTCATTTATGTTGCACACCATGATTAAGAGCTACGGCTTGAAACGCGTAGGTGCCACCTACTTTTTATTTTGTGACTCCACATGGGCTTTTAAATGCGATAATAAAATTATTGGTTTTATTTACTCGGAGTGCCGGAGATTCTTCGTTTTGTACAATCTGTATTTGCACATACACCTCAAAGGAGCACTCGATCACTGGGGGATCTGGGACAGCTGTCTTGGATTCCCCATTAGGCAGCGATTGATGTGTGTGAGCTAGTTGGAGCCAGGCAGGGGCGATGGCATGTGCGCCCACAGAGAGGTCCCTGGGTGCCATTTCTACCATGCGTGCCATATGTTTGCCACCACTGGCCTAGCACACCAAGATTTTCATATCTCTCAATTTTATAAAGGAATGTTGGCATATGTGAATGAGACACTCCCCTTTAATAAGTGTAGTTTATGCGTAAAGCATAATTAAGCAATAAGTATGTTGTAAAGAGATATTGTGCTAAGAATTTGGTGATGATTCCATCTAGTGAAGTAAGTGATTAGTTGCATAAGAGAAAATTATGTAATGTATATGCCATTGTTGGGAGGGTCCCCAGAGGTGATAAAAGAGATTTTCAAAAAAGAAAAATCAGAGCAAAAAGTACAAAATAGTATGTGTATTGTATTTAGTTTGTATTGGTCCTATATATTTCAAAATAATCCATCAAAATTTGAACTTGCCTTGGACCTACAATATTGGATTTACTCAGATTTATATTAATCCAAACTGCATCTCTCTACAAAATGTCCCCCAGCCGACTATAGTAGACTTTCATATGTTGTGGATTTTTTCTTTCTTTTTTTTAAGAGGTTATTCACTAAAGACCGAATTGTCGTATATAGGCACGAATTCGCCAGATAAAGACAGTCGCAATAGGCTGCTACTGTCACAGTCGCGTCTTTATAATGAGAATATTGTCACAGTTGCGACTTTATTTTGGGAAAATTGTCGCAATCTTAACTTTAAAAAATTGTCGTGACTTTACAATGGGAAAATTGTATCAGATTTACTATGGGAATCCGCTGTTTGAGAATTCAACAGTGGAATTCGCACCTTAGTGAATAACCCCCTTTAGTGTGTCTTTTCAACCTTGCAATTTATTTCCTCATAGAAACAAATCAATTTTTGTGCTTGTCTGACAGAATATACAGATCCAATGATTGGAGAAGACTCTATTGCATCCAGGGACATATCTCTGTCACACTATTGGAAAGATTGATTTTGTTCCACGAGAGAGGAAAATATGAAGTAGTTTGAGGTGACTATTGCATGAAATTAGTCAGTGAAAAAAATGATACTTTTGTAACATACAAATACTATATTTACACAATCCATAAGCAGTTTTACATTACAGTGCAGTGTACAGTTTCTGGTTTGGCAGATGATACAAAACTTTACAGTGAAATCCATGGAGGACGCTGGCATTTTGTTGTGTTTTAGTCACCGGCATCATTGCCAGAGAATGGTTGTTTAAATCAAATAGTTTTTACATTCTTTTTGCCACACTTTTTAAGGCAGAATAGTAACAGGAATCCTGATGTAAGTCCAAGTTCACCAGTTTCATTTGGCAAAGTCAAATCTGCATATTTATGGTTGTATGCCATGGGCAAATTATTGCTTCAACAAATGATGAATACTCAATGCACTTTCACATTCACCACCAAAACAAGCAAAGTGGTGCATACTTGACTGACTGTAATGTAGTCTGGTGTGATAGAATTTGCCACATCACAGAAAACAAATATCTTTGCTAAATTTGTGAAGTTATTGAAGTAGCAAATTCACACATCTAAGGCACAATTTGCACTTTGATAAATATGCCACATTCAGTTTTTAAACATTGACTTCAGCTGGGTTTCCTTTTAGATCTCTTGCAAGATGTTTTACAAGCACAGTCTTTTACATGCGCTCCTAGTTTTGGATTAAGTTAAACATGTCCACTTCAATTATAACAATGTGGTGCATACACTTAATTTCATTCATTAAAAGTCTTCCAAAATGTGTAGACTGCAAGCCTACTGAGCCAAATCTTGTAATTAGCAGTGTGCAATGAAACTGTTTGTATAATAGCTCCAATTACTACTTCAACCTCTTCATCCAAAACACTACATTAACCTTCAAAGTTAGACAACAAACTGGTAAACAAACTTGTTATAGACCCATTTAACCCAGTAAGATGCAATTATAGTGGAAGCCTTTTATCTTAGCCTTTTTATAGTCAATCTAGTCCTTCAGTTATCTCAGCCATCAACGTTTCAAGGATCAGGGTGTGCTCTATTATAGCTTGATGCAAAAGGTAGGTAACTGCTGGGGAACTATCCATATGAATTTAGAAGATCTACAGTAAACTTTGGATGCCCATAGATTCAATATTAGGAACCCAAGCATTTAAAAAAAAACACTGACTCCCTCACCCCCTTGTTTTGCCATCAACGAGAGAAAGGTCTGGGGGAAGAACTTTCTTTACTTGCTCCAAAGCAGACATATTGCTATGCTGGTTCAGAATGTAGTTCACAAATGGGGGTTTGGATCCTAAAAATGCCTGACTCAATCAAAAGGATGTATAATATCTAAAGACCAAATGCAGGGGTTCCTTAAATTCCTTACAGGCCCAGAGTGAATCTAAAAATATATCATTTAGATACAGCAGTGGATTGAAAAAATATAGAGTAGATGTAATCAGAAGGAAATGTCACGTGTTGTCACCTCCTACATATCTCAGTTTCCGTATCATCTTATATTTTCATATTGTTATAAAAGACCTATATCAGTATTTTAAAATTGTTACCTCTTGTGTTTTATATATGACCTACTGGTAAATTGTAGGTGCCAGCCACATTCATGTCAAATGAGGCAAATCAGCAAATTGATGGATTTATGACCACAACAAATTGATGAGCCTCAAGGTAAAATTATATTACAGTTGACTACAATTTAAAAAAAAAATCCTTATGGCTTATGAGAATATCATAAACTGATGTACATTTCTGTGGCAGTTTTCAAAATTTATAGATATTTAATGAGATTTCAGAATAATTTCATACTTACAGCTAGCACTTTCATTGTCTGCCTTCTCTGATCAAATGAGTTCACATGTCATGTTTTATGAAATTTGAGAAATTAAAAACAATAATGCCGTTTAGTTGAGGCTGGCAAAGACAAAGAAGCATTATTTTTAAAGATGGTGACAAAAGTGCCTGCTATATATATATATATATATACAGTATATATATATATATACTCTATATATATAGTGTTATTTTGGAGTTACAATGGTGTGAAGATAGGTTTGGAAGATTTGAAAGTCATCTTCATGGAGTTTGTATTTTCTTCCTGTACTTGCATGGGTTTTATTCTAGACAATAAAGACTCTAAGGTACTTCACTCTTCCCTCTTAACACCTCTACCCTCTTTCTCTATCTCCTAGTTAGTAATACAGTCTACTTCAGTAAATACTTACTCTGTACATAAATAATTCTCAATTTAAAGATCATTAATTATCAAGTAC
>WMED01012541.1:0-14778 GCA_019650415.1 Pipa parva
AGAATTCATAGAACTTTTGATTAGTTCTGTTCATGGCGTATACCGCTTGGTCTGAGAGTTTGGTTACAAGTTTTATCCTCGTTTCTTGAATCTCTATGAGGAGGGACTGACTGTGTTTTTTTATATTTTGTCGCTAAGTCGTGAAGTTCGGTAGCTAATTTGTCTATTTTGGCGGTTCTCTCTTTTTTTTTTCCTTGCTGCATGTTTTATGACAAATTTCCCATTCTAACAATTTTAAAAGTTGTGACTGTGACAATATTTCCATAGAAAAGTCACGACTGCAACAATAGCAATCTATTGCGATTGTCTTTAGGCAACAATTTGGACTTCAGCCAATAACTCCCTAAACATACAATTGCATTTTAATTGCTATAGAAATTGAACATTATCATGATGTTGATGCATGTATGTTGTATCCTTTAAAGATAAAATGTCAAAGAAATTACATAAAGTTTAAACTATAGCCATTTTCATTAAGTAATCAAGAGCAAGTGTCATTTTTGTGAATGTGCAAAACTGCTCTTTCATATCACTATTTTTTACAATGAGCAATGTGTCGTAAATTAGTTTCCACCCCCCCTACAGCCTAGTGCAAGATACATTTTATTTCACTGCTTCTGTTACAAATATACAGTTTTCACATAGAGCAAATATTTTTCTTCAGGTTTTTGTAACATTCAATATTTTAATTAGAAAACAATGTAACATTTTTACAAAACTAATATTTTTTTTTATGCAAGAGATACAGCGGCAAGGCCCGATGCAAGGCATGGGGCTGCCAAACTACTGTTTTCATCAGTCTAGTGAGTTTATCAGCATATTACTTGAGATGGGAGGTCAGAGGACAGTCCAATGGCAGAAAATGGCACTTTGCTTAAATCACAAAAAACAACAATCTGCTGTTTAGGGATGTGCAAGAAATGCACTGAAAATGGGAGAGATGATGAGGATGAGGATGAGGATGAGGATGATGATATGTTTTTAATATGGGTAATCCAATTATGAACATTTTGTGGAGGAGTTTACCCGACCTTTTTTTTTTCATGATGAGAGAATGTCACCCATGTTAGAAATAACCAAAAAATTTCAGAGCCATTACATTTTCACCCTTTACTTTGGCATTAGGTCATTAATGCATTACAGATCCAACCATGGGTCCTAGCAAAACATAAATGCACCAATCAGAGCAATTGTGTTTTATTTGCTAAGGGAATGATTTCTAAAGCCCAAAACTGTTTAGACTAGAATTTGCTCAACCTTTTGGAAAATGATCTCTTAGCATACCCAAGTGTATAGTAGCCTCATAAGACTGACTAATGATCCAGTCAGCTTCATGGCTCCAAATGTATTTTGCACTGGACATGCACAGCGTGTAGCAATCATTATGGTCAAGAAAATAAAAAAATTACTGGATTCTGTTGAAATCACATAGAAGGATTGTTACCTGCATACTTCAGACTGCACTGAATTCTCTGCCATGCACAGTTGAACTAATTTATCAGGATCCAGTTACAAAAAGGTAAAAACAAAAGATAGATTGGCACCCCCTTACGCGTTTTGTGCTGGGCACTTAATCAAATAAGTTAAATTGACCTATGATTAAGTGCCCAGCACGAAACGCATAAGGGGGTGCCAATCTATCTTTTGTTTTTACCTTTTTGTAACTGGATCCTGTTTTAACCAAGATGGAATAAAATGTTGATGCTTTTACTTGTGGGAGTGCTGGAACATCTATCTTTGCAAAGATAAGAGTCTAGGTGATACCTTTTATTGGCTAACGAAATAGATGGTAAATGCAAGCTTTCAAGGCTCCTAAGGCCTCTTCATCAGGCAATAATATGGAACTGAGAATGACTATTTTATACTGAAACTGGTACACCACGGCTAAATGTTATCAGTTTGACATCACCTATACTCTCTTATCTTTGCATAAATCTATGGCTAACACAGTGCACAACTCTACAACATCTATCTTTATCGCATTACAGAGGCAATCCATTCCAAGCACCCTTATATTTTACAAGCCTTCATTACAGAGAATCTTTTTGCTTACAATATTGGGATTGAGCAACCACTACTATTATATTTATCTAATTTATCAGTCTGACAGTATGGAAACTAGAGAGTTGTTGGCGTTAAAGGAGTAGGAGTTGCCCAGTCATCCTTTTTACATAAATGGCAATTAGTTCAGTTGAATCAAAAAACGCCTAAAGCAGTATACAGTATAACCTGCAGATGATTATAAATTTGCAGGTCAGAATGTCTGTACACATTACACGTGCCATCTCTGCTTTTTAAAGAATTCCAGGCTCAGTAGACTGAGGGCGATTTTGAAGGTGGGGGTGATATACTCATTGCTATGCTGCGTTGCTCCAACCCTACCTCCTTGTTGCCTCAGTGCCAATCTGTATTTTTTCTCTCTGCAGGCTACAAACATCACTTCCTGTTCCTGTTGAATTTTTCAGCAAGTTGAGGAAGCGTAGTAGCAGAATTCTGATGAACTAGGCTGCATATTTAATGTGGCAATTGAGCTCTTTGATTAAGAGAACCATGTAAGATGTAGATAAATGCTTTACTTGTCATCTTTACAATGTATAGACAGTATATTATAGTTCTAGATTGATAAAAAGATGATCTGGTGACACCATCCTTTTAAAATCAATATCTATAAAATATTCATTATTAAGGGCTGATAGGGCATTAGCTTGCTTATAATAGTGTATAGTTGGATAAAAAGACATTGCAATACATAATTTGAAAACTAAATAGATTTCAGACTCAAAAAAAGTTTAGGAGGTTCAAATGATGTTCCAAAGTGGATGATAACTTATTGCTGAAATTTAGATATATTTGTAAACAGACTTTGTAGACAACATATTTTGCATCACTATAGACTGTGCATACATATGGATGCTGGTACAAGGAAGACAATTTAAGATTATAAAGCTGTCAGGTACCAGAGGCAACAGTAATCATCATTATTAGGCTGATGGTCCTTTGAGCTGGTACAATAAACTCCATGACTCAGTATTTGAGCCAAATCCTGGCAACACATTTTCGCCTAATCAGTGCTTGGAGTGTATTATAGTTTACAGTATTTGTTTTGTTTTTACTTGCTTTTCAAGGACCAACTTTAGGGTCTCAATGGAATTGAGATCTGCAAAGTTTCCTGGCCATGGACCCATTCATTGGGGGTCCATTTTTGCCATGCGACATGCTGTAAAAAGCATTGTTTATCACCAAATTGCTCGTGGATTGTAGGAAGAAGTTGCTATTGGAGGATATTTAGATACTATTCTTTATTTACAGCAGTGTTCCTGGACAAAATTGTGAGTGAGCCCACTCCAATGTTAATGGTCTCAGGATGCTTAACAGTTGGCATGACACAGAACTCATGGTAGGACCCACCTTTCCTTCTCCGGACAATAATTGCAGACGTCCCAAACAGTCTGTAGGAACTGAAAAGAGTCAGATAAAATAACTTTATCCCAGTCCCCTGCAGTCCAACCCTTGTACTTTCTACAGAATAGCAGATTGTCCTTGAAGTTCTTATTGGAGGGAAGTGGCTTCTTTGCTCTTCCTGACACCAGGCCAGCATCTAAAAGTCTTTGCCTCACAGTGTGTGCAGATGCACTGGCACCTGACTGATGCCATTCCTGAACAAGCTCTGCCCTGTTGTTCAACTGATCCCAAATTTGAATCCTCTTTAGGAGAGGATCCTGGTACTTGCTGGACTTTCTTGGGTGGCCAGAAGCCTTTGACACAGCAATAGAACCTCTCTCCTTGATGTTCTTGATAATCCAAATAAATTGTTGATTTATGGGAAATCCTTAAAGCAGCAATGCCCTTGACTTTAAAGCCAATTTGATGCAAATTAATCAAAACTACATTTCCTAAGAGTAAGCCATGGTTAACATAAGAGTACAATTATTTGCAGCACAAGCCCCCTTTTAAAAACAACCAGTCTGCTCTTATACTTCACAGTCTTTCAGATTTCTTGCTCCTGGAACAGCAATCCAATAGTCCTTTAAGGACGGCTGGTCCCTTGGTGCTTCCGTCTTTAGCACCAAATTCTTGTTCTTATACTTCAGTCAGCATGACAGAGTGATATCAGCTGTCTTGTCCACTTTTCCATTTTTTGCCTGAGCAAACAAGAAGGTCACTGAAATGTTGTTAATAGGTCATTTTGTGGCAGGGATGAAGTTTAGCGGATTTTTTCTTCTAAGCTCATTTCCATGGCAAGGAATGTCTTTGCAATTAATCTAATCACTCTTTATAAATTTCTAGCATTAATGCAAAAGGCCACTATAAGAACTAGAGCAGCAAATGTTTGATTACGAATGTAGATAGCACCGGTGTGTCAATAGCTACAGCTATACCAAATGGTTTGGAGTAAAAAAAAAAAAAGTGTATTTCATGGGTTGAAGTTTATAAAAGAAATTCTATGCAGACAAATGTTTGCCAGATAATCCGTTAGGACAAAACCATATGAAATCCACTTGTTACAGTGCTGATTAATCATGTGTCTTCGAACAAACTGAGAACTTTCCCAGTCAAATGCTTGAGAAATAGTTTTGTATTACCTACACCTCAGGGTCTGTCATTTACTTTATTTTTTCCACAATAGCATCGTTTCTACTTGATTTTTTTTTTTGATTGTATAGTACCATTACCCAGGGTGAGTGACAAACTAAATCCATATTACAAAAATAACCTAAATGGATCTACATGCCCTAAATACATATCATGTGTCAGCTACATGAGCAAATTAATTTAACACGCTTTTAATAAAAGCCTGAAAACTGCAAGTAGGATACCCACCTACAGGTAAAAGTAGCAAGTGGAGAATGGAAAATTCATCTATAACACCACCTGTTCCATTCTGATCCAGTTCCTACTTCACTAATTCCATGCTGGAATACAAGTCATGTTGAACAGAAGTTATTATTTAACCTTACAGCTATCAAATTCTGCAATTACACTTTAAACGTTCAATTGATGCAGTTATCTGTTATGTTCTTCTGCTGAGTCTAAAGGCTCAAAGAACTGAACTGTGAAAACCAAACAACAAACTAGTGAATATTCAAGACTAGTGGTAAATTAAATAAGCATTTTGACAAGCAGGATAGTTTTCAGAATTATCCTTCACTATTGTCACATTTGTGTAAGAGATCACTGTCTCAGTGATGATGATGATATACATACAAACCTGATGATGTTAAAGAACCCAAAACCACGCATGTCGAAAAGTGCTAATACTAACAATTTAATGTGGATGTAACAATCATAATGGAATACAGGATAGCAGCGGCCAAGACTTCGACCAGTTTCTTTGATGCGATTCTGATGGTTGAATGGAGTCTTAGACTCCAAATCAACTTCTATAGTTTTCAGTTTCACTTAACATAAATATTTGAATTTTGCTTGTCAAGTCTAAGATGTTTAATATAAAGAGAGTTATAAATTACCAGTGGCATTTTAAAGTGCATCCTGCTGGAAGCAGGGCACCTTCTGAGACGTTCACGCTATAATAATCGGCTCAACAATTACATTTACGCTAGAATGACGACCCATGAACAGGTAACCTTCTCCCAACTGGAGGAATTAGCTTAGGTAGATTTTAAAGATAAAAAAGAAGAAGAGGTATTTATCAAGCATTGCCAAGGATAACAAATCATTATTCCTGCAATAAATGATTATCACCATTTTCGTTGCAGCACCATTTTCACACTTACAACCACTTCTGTTGTGGTTGCATGAGAAACCACTATTGTTAAAGGGGTTAGTAATAAAAATAAATAGTATAGCTACCACTTTCAACAAGAGAAACCAAATGGTTTGCAGATTTCACAGTAAATATTGGTTTCAAACCTTGATTAGCAGTCCCCACACTTCTAATCTGCACTATTTCTAATTATATGTCCATAGTGGTTTCATAGTGGACAACTGCTGTTAGGTTGACACCAATACCATAATAATTCTAAACACACACACAAGAGGTCTCTCTTAAATCATAGACAGTTACCGTTGTATTTTGTTGCATATATTCAAAGAATGTTAGTCAATTTTCCACTGCTAGAATAACATATTAATATACCTTTTATTAAAGTACAGTATGTCATTTTTATGTCATCAGTCAAAGAGAATGACATAATGAGACATTCCCAAGTGTAATACAGAAAGATATCGTATATAGATTGAATGTCCAACCAAAAACTTAATTAAATAAAATAAATAAATAATAAAATCAAATCAAGTACAACCCCAGCAAGCAAAAACCACCATTGTTGCTGATTTACATGCATTTCAGCACTGCTAAACTATTTATTACTGTGTTGTTATTATGCACATCACACAGTTGCAACCTTTTGGGAGTAACCATTACCTTTCTCAAACTGCAAAGTCGTAATCAGCATGGACAGACAATTTAAAAGGTGGTAACTGAATGTGTAATCAGCTGGCAGTATCAAATGATCCAAAGAACTGGACTGGATACATGCATTGACCCTGTATACATTAAACTGAAAATATGAAGGAAGTGCATAAAGCAAGACTTTAGGCAATAAGATCTTGAAAAAAAAAAAAAAAAAACAGTAGTCACGTGCAGCATTAGCTGGCTATTTGAACGAGAGCGTGAGAAAGCATGTAAGTGAGCTTTGCTGTAAGATTACTGGTAGAGCATATAATTAGGTCACTATGAAGAAATTGGGCATTCCTGAAACAGATCTTTATTCACTGTAAGCTTGTGAATCGCACCTTTCATCTGAAAATATATCTGTGCATATCAATATAATGTATAGCTAAAATAAATTCTACTAAATTGCACAGCCTGTATATCAAGCTGGGGCCAATTCAGCAGTTAATACTGTGTCAAATATATCACTCACTTGACATAAAAATTGCCACAATATAAATGCCAAATATTATGCAATGGTAAAGGTTTATCTATGCCTCAACTGTATGGGAAAAAAGTAAGATATGTACTCCTTGAATTTGCTATATGCTTGGAAGAGCTGCAACATTCTCTAGTTTTCTTCAATCCACCCATTGCAGTGGTCCCACACACTTCTGTTCATAAACTACCATTTATTCTGTAGGGCCTCACCTGCAATAGCATTCTTTCCCCAATGATCATGCTGCAGTCAGTATTATAGGATAGTTACACAACACAATGTATGTGTATGCCAATGGCAGTTGCAACAATAAGATTGCAAGTTTGCAACTGGTAACGCACAATCAATCCCAGTAAGAATCATACATCTCTGTTCATCTGTATGTATAAGCATGCAAGTAGCATATAGTTGCTACTAGTTTCATGAAGCTGTACTAACGGCATAAAGGCTTTGCATTAAAATCATGCAAGTGCATCGAAATCTATTAACATTTAGTATACGTCATTAATGCTGCCAGGTAACACACACTTCCTGTACAAACAATGCACACAGTGAATAATAAAATCAGAAATATTCACACAGTTTAAAACTATTACTTGTGAGTAGCAGATAACAAAACCTTCTGCACAAAACACATATTACAAGTTACCATTAGAAGCTGAATACTGCCCAAAGACACAATATGCTAAGTTATTAGGTACCACTTGAAGCCCAATACTGCAAAAAACACACCACTAGTTACCAGCAGACGCTGAAAACTGCAAGAGTTATATTTGACATAGTGAAGCAGGGTTTCTTCTTTTTTTCAACAGGGGAAGTGACTGGTAAACTGGGACTCTCCTGCTGTAAAGGGCAACTTGTGGAATCTGTAGTTCACTCACAGATTAAAGAGCACTTAACTTAAATAAAAAGAAAAACAAACATTACTTTCAATTCTCTCATTTCCGTTTGATTTGCCCTCTAATAAACTGCAGTATAAAACATTTCCCAATGGTTTTCCTGACCAGTTACAGAAAGCAAACTAACCAAAAATGGAAAATTATAGATATTTATTAAAACGTTCCACAAAATGAAACCAACAAATGTACCGAGTCCCCACAAAGTTTATAGCACTAACAGTATCAGGTGCTTTTATTTATTTTTAAACAATCTTATATGTATTGAACACAAAAAAAATTTTAGTTTGACAATTCAATTATTTCTTTTACAGTCAAATATCAATCAAAACATGAAATATAACCTTTGAGCTAAACCATTAATTAAAATGAAATCGTAGTCTTCTGTTGGCATGACAGATATATTCTTGTTTATTAAAACTTTCTGCTTGTTTTCTACTGCTGCATCGTTTTGTGGTTTGTTTTTTTGTTTTTTACTTTTTTGTGGCCCTTTTCCCTTCTCTTTATATTCCTTGTTTTTGTTATTTTTGTCATTCTTTCTATGTTTTTCTATTTTGCTTTTCTTCCCATTTCCTTTCCCCCTTTTTCTCCCCTCAGTCCCCTTCCCTCTCTCCTTTTTTCTGTTTTATTTTTCCTTAGGAGCGCAAGTATTTAATTCATGGTCCCCAAGTTATCATATGGTTATCCATTTCTGTTGTGCCTGTCCATGTCTCTTCCATGATCATAGTGTGTATCATTTCTTCTATCCATGTGCTTATTGATGGTGTGTTTGTATGTTTCCAGTATCTTGCAATTACCAGGAGAAGTGCTGTTTCTGGATCTTTTGGAACATTCAGTTCTAATATTGTTTTGAGGTTCTGGTATATTTGATCTCATTGTAGCATCAGGTACTTTTACATATATATGTGACAAACATTGCTCTTAAATAGCTAGTTAGCCATTGTGATGTGCATATTTGGGCATCTACGGTTTAAAGAAAGGAAAACGAAAGCACTTCTTACTCTAGGTTGGAGTCAACTTGAGTGGGATAATAATACTTACCGCTGCAGCTTTCTTTGTCCACCACTGAGCTAGTTTTTCTTGAAGATTAAGATAGATACCTACACAGTCTGCTTGGCCTTGCTGGGTTACATCTTACATTTACGTGTTCTCTCTATCCTTTATAAAGCTGTGCATAGCAGCATGGAAGCTCTCCCCTGCCAATATTCACTGTGGAAAAGTCACCCACCAGACAGTTTTTGTGTTACACAGCATACCTCACTATATTATGGCCCCTTGTACCAGTCATAGGCCAGATTCTTATTGCAGCTATATAGATGTGACAAAGTCTGCATATTATCTCAATAGCCAATCCCTAGGCAGCTACAGTTTACATACTAATACACATCTTTCTAACTTTGCAATTACATTTACAGAGCATAATTTGTTAAAGCATTATTAGTCAATATTTAAGCAATGTGGTAAAGCAAGCAGTTTGCCAGAACATACTACTCTTATAAATCATTTCCTGCAGAGAACACTTTGGAATGTTTAGCAGAAATAATCATTTCAATTATTCAGACCAGAATACCCTGTCAAAAAAAGGATCAGTTACCTTGAAAACTGACATTGTTTGCAAAACAAGATAAATAAACTGCATCTTAATCCTTAGGGAAAAATTTAACTGATTTACCATGGATTTCATGTGTTTTATGGTAGAAAAAGTATTTTACAAAAGTATCATTTATTACAGGACCGAGCAGCAAAGTTTCTCATTTGCTGGAATTAAGGCCTTTTTTTCCACACGTACTTTTTTGTTTGATTGTGATTAGCTGTATAATAATCAGAAGCTGCAACTAATTGCACAATTGATATCCAGTGTTTTACAACTCTGTAATATAGAATTTTGCACATTAAGTGATTTAACTGCAACATTTAGCTTCTTTGCAGCGATATAATAATTAGTAGCATTGAGGATCCAAGGTTTCACCACACTTTTGCCAGTATGATTTGATACACACAGTGACATGCTTTTAGATTTGATGTAATCATAAGGGTGAGTTTTATCAAATCTGAAAGCATGCAGTTTTTTTCCTGTAAAATATGGCATGGAAATTGCCAATGTGCAGGGGCCTCAAGTATTCCAGTTTCCATCACATCTTATCTATTCACTTCCTGAAACATCTTATTTTGAAGAATTTACAGCAATATAGTATCCTCAGCAGGATAAAAGCACTTAAAGGTTAAAAATGCAAAGAGACTGTTCCCTTTCCTTCTGAAAAACATTTTTCCCCTAACCACTCATATCAGCTTGTTCCAATAAAGATAAACATTTGCCATATGACATGATCATCAGCACTGAAGCAAAACAATTTATAGAAATTAAGCTGCTTTATGATGTGCTCTCTTTATATTTGCATTGTTACATTTTATTTCAAAGCAACTGTTTGGTTGGTTAGTTAATGAGCACTGGGCAGGAGATGTGGCCATACTCACAGGAGAAAGAAAAACTGCAAAGCACTCTGCATGCCTCAGCATTCCTTTCCCTCATTAAGGATTCCACAAAACACAAGGTGGAGTTCTCCTTGTATCAAAATAGCAATTAAAGGGAAACTAAACCCCCATTATGAAAAAGATCCTTATTATATGTAACGGAAGTCAAGTTTGACAAAATGAAAACATTCAGTTATGCAAAGCTGATAATACAACCTCTTACAAAAATGCCATTTCACATTAGTCTGGCCTCCAATCAAGGTCTGTTTGCCTGCATCTGATTGGGCTAAGCAATGTGTCATTTCAATCAGCTGTAGGTGCAAGGAACATTCTAATGAGTTCAATGGTTGACAAACTGTGAAATGGAAGCGTTAAATTAATACCTCGTTGAAGGAGGTTTTCTAAAATGTATTTCATATTTCTAAACTATTTCTGTTACAAGTATGGATAAACACATCACAAGCATGCATTATACTCATTAAATTTAGAGGGAAGAGTCCCATTTTCTAGAGAGCAAGCAGTTTAATAGGGTATACTAAATAACTGTAATAAGCAAAAGTATGGTGTACAATGCTGTCAGAGGGTATCACTGTCACACACTCAGACTCACACTCACCACTAAACTTTATGGAATACTCTCTAACATATGCAGCATACAAACTAAACTGTGCAATCAACAGCCCCATCCCTAACCGTAAAGCAAACCTCCCAGGACCCCCTACATTGGAGGCTCCCATGATGCACAGAGGCACCAGTGTGTATGTAGCCAGGAGGGTGCACAGCCTTACCTCCTCATCCTCCTCTCCCTCGTCCTGCCCCTTGGCAGCTCTCCTAGTTGCCTCCGGCTCCTCTGTGTAGTGTTGCCCCTCAGAGTCACAGTCAGTACTGCTCCCCCCAGAGGACGCTGCCGTGCCCCCCTCTGACAGGGTTTGGGATCCTGAGGAGGAGGAGGAAGAGTTGTCGCTGCCATTGGCCGTTCCCGCACAAGCTAAAACTTTCCCTTCCATGGTGAGAGCTGTGCCCGGTGCCCGCTGCTGCTGCCTAGGGTTCTGCTCGGCTTTGGGCACAGGCAGGAGGCTGATAGCACCAGGAGAAACCCCCCAGCCAGGCCACTTGGTGCCTCCGGTCCACGTTAGTGTTCATGGGTTAGAAAGTTGGTGCGCTCCAGTGTGAGGGGAATTCAGTCAGCGGCCGGGCTTCTCTCTATTCAATTTCCTAAACGCCCCCAAGTAACAGCACCAAAGTGTCTGGGCACGGGCTTGACACATCACACCTGGCGAGCGGGCGGCGCTTGCTCCTGCATCACCTCAGCGCACCGGCCGCCTCATTGCCTCGGGAATAGCCATACTAAGCGCTGTTCCTTCCCTAGGCGTGCAACAGCCACCGCGCTCTGACAAGCAGCTAAAGCGACCAATAAACGCGAGGCGGGTGGGCGGTGCCAGCTAGAGAGACCAATAAACGCGAGGCGGGTGGGCGGTGCCAGCCCTAGCCCTGGACTGCAGGTAAAGGAGAGAGAGAGGGGGAATGTCTGCGCTCCTGATGCTGCTGCCATAGTAATAAGTATTCTCTACTCTGTGACACATCGTCCCTCTTTTCATATTTGCCCTAGTCAGTGACTATAGATGGGAAACCCCCATGGTTTTAAAACTGAGCAACTTTTCCTGAGTATTTAACTTGTCCTGTGCAGGAAGGACATTTCTCTGGATGCTGTGGACTAAAGGGGGAATTCACCATTAAGTGAAGTGAGCTCCGGATCCTTCGGCTCACTTCGCACTGACTGATATGCGCTCGCTGATGTCCTGCACGTGGACATCAGCGAGTGCTTTAAAGGGATTCCAGTCTCAGCGAGACCGAAAGAGTTGCCTCGCCGAGACTGGAATCCCTTTAATGCGCTCGCTGATGCCCACGTGCAGGACATCAGCGAGCACATATCAGTCAGTCAGTGCGAAGTGAGCCGAAGGATTCGGAGCTCAATGGTGAATTCCCCCCTAAATGAGCAGTTTATACGCTAAGGGCGAAATTTAATAATATCTAAAATAATGATATCACGATATTGAACAGTTTTTAGCGATATTGCGATATCGATATCGCCAATATCAGAAGTTTATCGATAATAGCAATATCGAAATTCGAATGAAATGTTTAATCTGCTTATTTCTATGGAAAATCCATAATATTGCTGGAAAATTCAATATCGCGATGTCGGCAAAATTGCAGCATTGCAATATCGATAAAAATCGTTTGGTATAAGTTAAGTTTCATATTTTCTGTAGCTCAGGTTAAGCAAGAAAATACAGTCTAGTGTGCACCCCTACAGCCTAATACCCTTCCCCTGCAATTGCAGAAGCTCACTTTATGCTAGTGCAGGGGTGGCGAACCTTTTTAGCACAGAGTGGCAAAAAGGTGACGTCACCCACAAGCGCATCCCCTGAAGTGCCGACACTGGTGAGTGACGTCGGGGGATGAGCGCGCACGCATTGGGGGAGGAGAACTCCCCTGCTCTTGTGCATTTCTTCAGTGCAGGCCACGGATCCAGACTGAAAACTGTCAGATCGGGTCCCTGGCCTGTACTGAAAGTAGGGGTTTGGCGACGGCTCGCGTGCCAACAGAGAGTGCTCTGCGTGCCCTCTCTGGCACGCCTGTCATAGGTTCGCCCTGTGCTAGTGCATCACAGTTGGGCATCCTAGAGTCCCCAACGATCTGAGAAAGGAGACCTGCCAGTGTTACAGTTTATTTTTTACACAAAAGGAATGATCATTTCTAAAAGTAGGGCTAACAATTGGGAAATAAAGAGCATTATAGAAAGAAAACTGCATAATTTAATACTAAGAATTGATTTTATATTTATTATGTGTTGATTTATTTCGTTTTAGATGGAGGGTAGAGGATATGTAAGATAGAGGCAGCTATACATAGGCCTGCACAGCCCCATTCATTAGGTTGTGCCAGAAGAGAAATTCCTGACCCCATCTTGTTCAGCTGGCACCTTGACCGAAAACTGCCATCATTACCAGGCAACTGGAGTTGCCCTTTTTAACTCCAGATCCCATTTGGATATGCGGTTATTCCTACAAAGTACTGGTAATACGTTTTCTCTATAAAGTTGAATTGAGTTTTAATGTTTTGTGTTTGTTTGTTTTTTCTTTCTTTTCTAAGAAACATTATATATTACAAAAAGTCCAATTCAAAATGAATGGATCCAATCATCAAAAAATGTCAAAGTACTACATAGAAATAACTGTTATGCCAAGCCAAAAAGCAAGTTTCTTTTTCTGGTGTTACTGATCCTTTAAAGGGGGTTATTCACTAAGGTGCAAATTCGACTGTCAAATTCGCAAACAGTGGATTCCCATAGCAAATCCACAACAATTTCCCCATTGTAAAGTCACGACAAATTTTTTATGTTAATATTGTGACAATTTTCTCATAATAAAGTCACGACTGCGACAATATTTTCATTATAAAGTTGCGACTGCGACAGTAGCAGCCTAGTGTGACTGTCTTTATTTGGCGAATTTGCACCTATACGCAACAATTCGGACTTTAGTGAATAATCCCCAAAGTGGCCAAAAAAAACGGACCCCTTCCCTTCCTGCCTAAATACGCATATCCTTTATCCAACTCACTCTTTTTAATTATATCCTTACATTTGCCGGCCATGTGATAGTTCAATTATTTTATGTCTTCTCTGATGTAATGTAATATTTTTGTGACCAGTGGTGCCCCTACATGTCACTGGCCACTGGTGTAACCACTACCACCACACCTCGTAGTTAGGGCAAGATGTACAAAAAAGACTGATTTCAACCTTTTCGTGTACACGACCAAAAAACATCAATCGAAACATTTCTGTTGCAACTTGGATTGACTGTGCTTTTTTTTTTTAAAGAACAAATTTATTGTTTTCATAACAAACATTACTGTGCATAATGCCAAAACAGACACATAGAATCATGATGAATGAATTGAAATAACACATGTACATTATAACACACAATTTGCAAATAAAGCAAATTCTGGGAAATATTAAAACATTTAAGCATGGAATTGAGAAGATACATAGATGAAGTACAAATATGCAATGAATAAACTTAGAAAAAATTCACCCAATGCCAAATGTGTAGCGCCTGTTAGTAAATGTCATTAATTCAAAAACCGTCCTAAGTCAATTCAAGATCCTGTGCTCAAACCACTGAGGTGCCTGCTTCTGCGCCTCAAATAATTGACAAAATCACAGTTCCATAGTCATTATGGTGGGTGGTAGCGCTAGAAAAAATAAGCAGAAAAGGGCAAAGAGGATTGCCCCTAGTGTGATACAGTTGATGTACAATACTGTGTGCTCACACACACCCCAGCACGACACCAGCACCAGCACCTGTGACATAAGGAGTAATTGCACGGACTAGAGATAGAAGCACAAATTGTCTCCCAACTCCATAAAACAGCCAAACCCACGGCAACACTATTAACTTTTCCTTTAAAGTTTAATGATACAGGGCACCTTTAAATCACACAGT
>WMED01012542.1:0-14778 GCA_019650415.1 Pipa parva
TTTGTTATGTTGGATAAAGCACTATTTAGTGCATTATTTCTGCGCTTCTTCTACAGAATTACGTTTGTCATTTAAATCCTGGTTTTTTGGGCATAGAGCGGCCCCGTTGCCAAAGAAGTAAGCGGCAGACTGTCTACACATCCTAACACAAGAAAGTGACTATTTTTCACGGGACTTTTTTTCATTATTCACAAAAAACTTTTTGTTTGAAAATTTCACTATATTTGTACACAAATTTGGGTATTATCAATTTAAGTGTATTCCAATTTATATGTTATATTGTGAACACAGTATTCACTTACACTACTAAGTTTTTATAGCGCATCCCTAAACCACTAGCCAGGTTTTGTTTCTTTATTTTATGTTGCTGTGCTGCTGTAAAATATAAAGTAAAACTGGATTTAAAAAAAGTGACTGCAATTATATATTTGTATCGTCCCTATACCTCATAAATTCACTTTGAATAGACAAGGTATAATTTCAGTATGAAACATTCACTACATCTCTGGCAAACCACACCTGGATGTAGAATATATAGTTAGAACTCACCTAATTACTTGTTCTTAGATTTGATTGCTGTTGATTTGTCTTAAATATGTGTAAGAAATGGAAATGGTTATACTCCATTTCCTACCAGTATTATGTATTTAGAGTATTAAAGCAGCACTATAGTGCTGATATAACTGCACACAACATATAAAACTCCTTTATACTAAACCAATTGCTGACACAAATACAGTAGTTAAAAAAAATGTTTAGGGAAAAAATAATACTTGCAGTTTGTTTCCCTTAATTAGTTTTCTTGAGAGCTGACATTTCCTCCCCCTCCTCTTTCTGTTCTGCAAGTCAGGCAACACAAGAAGAAAAAACTGCCTGACTTCTAATGGTTAAGCAGTGTGCTGACCTTTTGACCGCATAAATTTAGCTTGTTTACAGGAGATTACAGAGGAAAAGATAACTTGTGCTCATGTGCTAAGTAGTAAGTAGGCTACCTTTTCATGGAAAGTGACCAGTACACATGACATACACATTTCCTGGTGCAGGAATTTATCAGTGCTGCAAACTCAATCATTCTGCGTCACATGAAACAACTATTGGGGAGAAACACTTCTCACTAAGGTATAGTACTGCATATGTAAAAATGTATTTTGACTATAGTTCCCCTTTAATCTATTATATGTTTGCTTATGTATATAGAGTGTTATGCCCAGGAGAAGGATATTAGCACCACCTACTGGTGCTCTGTACTGTATTATTGTTTATAGAAATATGATATGTATCTATGAATATAGCTGGGAGGAGTAACCCTAATCTACAGTATAAATAGTTCTGTTCTTAGTGGGTTGTGGTCCTCAGTTCCAGGTCTGGGTGCAAGGTGGAACTTAGCTATAGCATTTCCAATGCACAGGGTGGAGAATACCTGCAAGCAGTCCAGAGTGACTGAGCTCCTGTGTCGGACCCTTTGAGAGACAAGTTATGCCTTGCCTGGATTAAGGAAAGTCCAGTATACTCAGGGTAACTATATCCAAAGTACCTTACAGGGTGAAATGAATGTATGGATTAAGGATCTGATCTAAAGAAATGTGCTGAGCTCTGTTTACAGTATATACAGGTAGACATGTAAATAAACAGTTCCTGTTGTGTGAAACAATCTCTGGCGCCCTTTATTTCAAGTAAGAGGTACAGGCCCTACTCCAATTGTAAGGCTCGGCCATTGAGATGACTGGGTGAGCTGTGGGTGTGTTCCCCAGAATGAAGACATGTAACAGCTAAATATGTTAAAAATAGCGTCACACATGCACTTTTCTAAAACAGATCTGGCATAACTTTAATCTGAACCAGCCTTGGTCTAAACCCTTCAAACCTATAACGTCAATTGGTGTAATCGTTTTCTCTATTTGTGTATCCCTTGAGAATAACAGAATGAAGATCTGAACATGTTTTTTTTTTTATTCAAAACAAATCTCCAACTAAAGTAATTTTCCATATCACAAGAAGTTATAAAGTAAACATGTTTGATTTTCTATAAATACTTATTTAACTCAAACAGAAGCAATTTAAATTGATAGCAGATGTTACACCTCTGCAGCATTTGGATACTATTCATTCAATCTATTCTCCAACATGTTCAGTATATTATAGGGAAGTTATCTCATTTTCATATCAACATAATCATTTTTTTATTTTCTTTACAGCCCTCTTTGTATTTTTGTAGATATGGAAATGTGTTATTGGGCAGACAAATTTAAAGTATCACAAACACATGCATTTACTTTTTATTTGTAGTTTTTTTTTAATTATAAAAAGGTTACACTGTGCTATAAGAAGCTGTCATCCATTGGTAGACTTTGTAGTTGTAGGGGAAGTCTCTGGAATGATCAAATAAGGAAAACTTACATGTCAGGGGAGGAGGGGGGGTTGCTAATACACACACTGTGGGGCTGCAAAGGGGTCGTATAGCAGGGTGTCCGAGCACCATGGGGGTACTGGCCCAGTAGCAACCATGATGGCTGTAACTCCTTAGATTGATTTTACAAGTTAAAAACATACTTCTGAATTTGCATTGTTGCACAGTGTTCAGCATAATATCTAATCCTCATGAAGACTATTTTTGCAGCTCAGCTGAAAAACAGCTAGTGTGACGACCCCAGCCTTAACCTAAACAGTACACATTCAAAATGGCTATTTATTTATGCCACATGCAACTGTGTTGTGTTATTCTAATCAGCAGCTATTAATGGTATGTGTCTCAGAGCACTTTATTGACAGTCTATTATTCCTGTAATTGGTTATGCGTACCTGGCGATGTTTGGTACAATAGATTAAAGGTAAAATGGAGGCCTGACAAAAAGACCACACAGAGCCTGAGGTTCTTAACTGTTTAGTTAGCCCAGTGTTTTTCAACCTTTTTTCTTCAGGGGAACCCTTTGATGTAATAAAATTTCTGGCGGAACCCCTAGAAACCCAGAAACCCTATAAATCACATAACGAGCATGGCGTCACTGACGTCTACATACCCGACAGGTCACAGAGGGAGTATCCAAGGCTGCGATCTCTCTCTGATGTGTCGGGTTATTATGCTGATTGCTAATAATGTGGTCTCTGTCCCTGCTAACAGTGATCGTTGTCAGATCACTGTTAGCAGGGACAGAGATCGAATCATTAGCTATCGGCATCATTACCCTGCTCATCAGAGAGAGATCGATGCGATCTCTCTGGTGAGCCAGGTAATGATGCTGATCAACCAGTGTGTCGCGGAACCCCTGGGCTGTCCTTGTGGAACCCTTGGGTTCCACGGAAACCCCAGTTAAAAATCACTAAGTTAGCCAATAAAATGTATTACATTTGTGACATTCTTGTCCATTTATTTAGTGAATTATTCCTGGCTAGCATGGTACATTATACTGCCTGAGATTAACCTTTTATACTCCAAACCTCTTCCTGATTAGTTAATGGCCTCAAAGCAATTAACCAATCAGAAAAGGCAAGGGCTTTACAAACCTGATTCTGCACTTCCCTCTCACGAGGATCCTTTATGGTTCTTCAGTTGCAGCATGGGCCTGGATGAAAAAGGAGCTCCGTAGCAATTTTCTATTTTACCGGCAGTTAGCAGCAGGCACCAGCGGCAGTGGATAAAGACCACAGAATAAGAGCTGTTTTTGGATCAACCTTTTGATTATGATATCAGATCAAGCTGAGGACCGGGGCATAGCAGACAACATGGGCCCATCCAGGACTACATCATGGGCCAGAAGAGAAGACTTCAGAAGTGGTGACTAGAAAGTGATTACTTGGCCTTTTTTATTGTATTTGTTTTTATTCAAGCTTGTTTTAATGTTTTTTGCAATTGTTTCTTAGCTTAATTGTGTTTGTTTTAAGGCTATTTTATGTGTTTGATAGATTGTTTGGTTCATTGGTTAACTGTGTTTGGTTTTATGATATTTACTGTACTTTTTTGCTACATTTTTTCCATGGTGTAATGTTAATGTATTGTGGGGGTTAATGTTTGTAGTTTATTTCGTCCAGGATGGACCCACACCCCACTAGTTAGAGGGTGCTGGTCCCACCTCAGGCTCCTCACCCCATGGTTAGGTAGGGGATGGGAGTCTTATGTAGGGACATTGTTAGGTTAGGGAAGGGGTCAGCGATTGACCCCCTCCAGGTGAGGGACCCCTGTCCCCCCTTGGCTAAAGTATGTGAGGGTCAGGACACCTAGTACTAGGTTGGGGGGGTTATGATGGGGGTGCTGGGGTGGTGAGGGAGGTGTGGGGTTTCTGTGGAGCTTAGGGGAGCTTAGATCTGCAGAGATAGCAACATGTATTGCTGCAGTGCTAAGTATAGCATTTAACACTTTAGTTACTGCTGCAATAAGGATTATGACAGCCGTAACTAATCATGAAATGCAATTTCGGCTATTTTTTCAATTGCTTTCTATTTTTCATATTCAAATTTCTTCCCTGCTTTTAATAAATATGCAGGTGTTTTTTTCGAGCAGAGGGAAAAGAAATTTGATCAAATTGAATTACAAAAAAGCCAGAATTAAGTTACTGATGTTTTATAAATTTTCCCCAATGAGTTGTATTGAAAACTTGTTACAGTCAAAGATCATACAATAAGGGATTCATTACAAAACCTGCTTATACAGCATTGGCATATTGGATGTGGGAATACAACTTCAGAAAGACTTAATGATGATTTTTGCATAATCATTTTTTACATTTTTTCTATATAAAGAATTTAAACATGTATTCATTCCAATATATTTTTTGTTGTAGAGATTCTAAAAAAAATAAGAATAGCAGAAGTATAATGTTTTCATATGGAAGACAGAATGCATTCGCAAAGTCAGTAAATTATGAAACCTGTATATCCATTGTTATTATTATTAATAACTATTATTATTAATAGTGTCATAGTGAAATTTAATAAAGTCGAAAAGACCCAATTTCGTCTTTTCAAGTTTATTCCCACGAGATCTCATCTGTTTCTCGTGGTAAATATTGATCGTTTTTTTCTACACGCGCACATCTGCGAACGCTTTAAATGTATTTCAGTCTCGGCGAGACCACTCGAGTCGCCTCACAAGACTGGAATCCAGCATTCACTGATGTACGAGTGCAGGACATCAGTGAGCGCATAACAGCCTCTGTGAAGGATCCGGAGGTAACTTTGCACTATGCTGAATTACCCCCTTAATTGGTTACAGTGGATGTGTACTTTGAATTTCTACTCTCCCTTTGTTAGCTGCAAATCACTAGTGCCCATTGAGATCAACTGAAAAATCAGGGATAGATTAAAAAAAAGTATCTTGATTCCATTGATTGTATTTCTTTTCATAGCAATGAAGCAATTAATATACAATCACACAAGCTATAGCAATAGCATTTGTTGGGTGTTCCTGAATTTTTAACTGATCTGATAACCTTAGTTTACTGCCTAAATAAATCTGATAACTCCCCTCAATGCCATACAACAGATCTATAAAATAGTTGAATCATTTGAATTTAAAGCGTACCAGACCCAGCTGAACTCAATTCTAATCTAATTACAGAAAACCATCTCCAACTGAATGTATCACTGGAAGAAATATTTTTGCTGTTTGTAAAAAAGAAATGCAATATTTCAGAGTTCATCCATTGCTTAGCCAGTCACTTGGAAATGAAAAGTATTTTTCTTTCAATGCAATGTTTAGACTGGCAGGAAAGGTTAGCCTCTTTAGACCTAACTTACCTTTCAAGATGGCGGCAGCACAAGATCATCACACAGCCCAGTGCCTATAGAAATCCTGTGATTCTATTAAATCACAGTCTCAACCGCTAGGATATTACTGTATTTTATATTTATATCCATATATTGAATAATTTATTTATTAGAATTATCTATATTGATTTCTGTACTATGGTCGCATCATAAATCTCACTTGATATACATTGTATTTCTAGTGACAATAAATATCTATTCTATTCTATTCTATCTTTAGTGCTTGACCTCTGTCCGGTTGACATTATGGATAGCAAAATAAGTTATAATGTAAATAATACCGGGTAATTATTCCAAAGTTAAATAATTACAAGGCATCATACAAAAGTTTTGAAGCAAATGAAAACTTTTTTGTAAAATGACACGGAGACAAGTTACAACTAAAAGAGAAAAGCAAAGCTTAATTGCAACCAGTCATTTATATGCAAAGGGTGCACAAAATGTGTATCAGGAGAATTTAGAAGTGACTTGGAAGGACAACCTGCTAGAGCTTCATGCTGGTTTGGGACATCTGGATCCTCCAGTTATTTATAGATATAAATCTGTTTGCTTGAATTTCTTTTACATGCATAACTAATTTCATCAGGTCTCTGATCTCTCATTAAGTTCTTTAACTGCTTTTTTATGTATGAAGGTTTATCACATCTGTCAATAAAACATGTGGTTTGCACAAGTCGAAAATCTCATAAGAATCTTTCCCTCTATCTATTTTTTTTTACATTGACATGAAAGATGACTCTAGCTAGACATTGATACTTCTTGTTCAAGGTTATTGTACCAGAGAAGAAATGAATAGCAATGTAACATACAGTATTTACAAAACAAAGCTCCAATCATTTGCTATTTGCAGTAAGATATAAATGCCGCCAATTTACACCTAGGGATATCATAGTGTAATGGGTTTGTGGCGATATATATTAGAAATCGCCCAAATGCCACATTTCACATCTATGGGTGCATCTATACACCCCTATACTCAAGCTACGAGACGCCTCAGGGAATGAGCCCCGCTTACATTTGGAGTAGGAAATAAGAAATATACCATTGTGTGCACATGCATATAATAATCAGGGCACCAGCAGTTCTTCCAAAACACAAACCGCATTTATTGAACAAGTATTCAGAACAACAGATAAGAGATCAGCAGCATCCGCAATACAGTCATATTATCATATAGTAGAGCTATCTGAGAATAAGGCACTTAATAATAGCACTGGCACATATATACAATAAACACACATATATACATTAAAGATCATCCACAGGTGTACACAAGGTATTGTGATATAGTTACCAGCAGGAGCTTATTCTCTTAAGATATAGGATCACTTCAGTAGATAGGTGCAGACAGACTTCCCCCAAAAGCCAGGACTATATACAGGATCTCTTCTGGTAGAAGGGCTATCCCTAGGTCCCTAAGCCTGACCTATATGATCCCTCGATGTGCACCTCAATTTAGGTAGAGTATGCACTTTGCCCCCTAAGCCTCTTATCTCCTGGTGTGGTTTAATGCTACCCAGATAGATCTGCACTGAAACTCTCACTATATAGGGTGAGCTAACAGTAAAATAGATAGGCTGCTATTCTGGGTCCCTGTGGTGCCTATCACCCAACTGGTGAAGACAGGATGTTGCTCCTGCAACACCCTCAGCAAAAGACAAACTTCCTTCATATATATACACGCTTTTAAATGTCTGTACATTGACCTCCTTTTAATGATTATTTAATAAAGAAGTTGCTTTTACTAATGGAGGGCCGGAGACATTTGTGATCATTCCTTCATATACACCCCTATTTATAGATACTAAAGAGGTGGGACCAGGAAGTACTAGAAACAATTATGACTAAGGCCTCACTAATAGAAAACACCTGAACACAAGGTGAAAGAATGGTATTTGCCAAAAGAGAGAGCTCCGACACAAGAAAACAATCCCTCCAGATACAAATAGGGGATCTTCACGGGATTTTTAGTAGTTTTGGTGAAATTGAAGCTGTCACTTTTCACCAGGGCTACAATAGTTTCCTCCAACATTTGGTATTCTAAAGCCAAGAGACTCCAAGTCCTGTTACTTTATAGAGAAACTCTGCCCCTTTCTGGATAAATAGGGAAATAATTATCAAATTAAAATAATGGGAAATATAGTTATCAGTCTTGTTGCCATATCATTTACCCATTATTATCATTTCCATCTTTTAAAGTAGGAGACATTAGAGGACATTTCTCTGTATTGTTAATATTCGATTAGCAGCTACTGAAAGGACAATACAGAAAAATGTCCTCTAATGTCTCCTACTTTCACTTGGATTTAGTTGAATTCATTCCTGATTTGAAAAGGATTTTCTTTATAGGGAATTTTCATAGGCTTTTTTTTTCCGGCCTTTTTTGCTATTACAAAATGTCACGTGTTTGAAAACGCAGCACATTTTTACGCTGTTTGTGTGATCGCAGTTGTTAAATTCCTATTGTAACTAATGTAGTCACATAAAATACACTGCGTTCCATGTGCCCAAAGAAATAGAGCAGGTAGCGTTCTAGCGTAATACACTGCGCACTATACAATAGTGTGAACACTTTCTTCCATTAGTATTGTTCTCTATGGATTTTCTCTGGCGTTTTTTTTTTCTCAGCGTATTTTCACTGGAGAATATTTTTTCTAACTATGCTGCGCACAATACGCTAGTTTGAACCTAGCTGAAGAGAGCACACACATTTAATATCAAAAAAGTTTCTGTATAAATTTGTTGCTCTTTAGTTTTTTGTTTCATACCATGCCTGAAGAGGAGACCTAAGTAGTCTCAAAAGCTTGCGTTTACCATCCATTCAATTAGCCCAGGGGTCGGCAAAGTGCGGCTAGCGAGCCACATGTGGCTCTTTAACCACCTTGTTATGGCTCAGAGCACACCTCCGAAGCCCCACCTATGACCTCCGACGGCTCTTCTGATTGACCATCGGCAGATCAAGTGGTTGGGGGAGCGCGCTCCTCCCCCTTTGCGGTGCGCAAAATGGTTGTCAAGGCTGGAGGAGGAAGCAAAATGGCTCCCTCCTCACAGAAGTTTGCCGACCCCTGAGTTAGCTAACTAAAGGTATCACCAATACTCTACTTGTCTCTGCTTATATCTATGGCTAACATGGTGCTATACTCTACTGCTTCCATTATGATGTATGCACACTTAATAAAAACCCAATGTAATAGAATTAGACTATTCCAAAACATTTAAAGGGGTGCAATCATCTTGAAATATACCATTCTGAAAGACTCCTGTTTCATTTGTGAACTATTCCAACAATACTGAACTGTTCTTTATTACTTAAAATATACTATTTCAAAACCATTTATATTTAATAGTATCTTATGCTACCCATTGTGCTGATAAGAGCACCAGGCTGAGCTTGACTATCTTCCTGTAATAAAGATAGATGCTATCTCAGTGACAAAGTAAAATATAACTAGTGTGTTGTAAACAAGCAGGAGGAAAATTCAAAAATAAATCATATTGCTTTCAAAGTTTATGCACTTTACTTAAAATTAAACATATTAAATGGGGCATATTTACTAAGACCAGCTTGACCATATCGATTGGTTTCATCCCATTTCACTGTTAATTTTTGTTTCCCTGTACTTACAAAGGATGGATAAAAATGTTTCCCCAGAGAAATAAATCGTTAGCAATAAATATAGATTTGTTGATAGGGACACACTTTGCAATGCTTTTCTATGAGGGTTCCTTCCATTACAGATTGATATTGTTATCTCTTTTCAATGGGAAAATACTTTGGATTTAGGCTAAATGACAGGACCATCTCCATAGGGAATAATGGGTTTTCACCATATACATGTTTAAGGTATGAAGAAAACCTTTTTTTTTTTTTCTAGTAAGTATATTGCTTTAATTTAAACTGTCTGTTCAATCCATTTTGGTTTCTAAATTGTGGATCAGTATGCCTCTCTTCCATGTAAACATTTATTAATGTCTCCACGCCCCCAGGGCTTATCTTTAGAGGAGAACTATATCTTGTTAAGACTAGGGGTGATTTTTATGTGGGGAGGAGGGTAATAATTACTGATACAGTTTATTTGCTTTAACGCTGCCTACTGCTCTCATTAGCAAACCAATCTATCTTACATCCCAGTCATGTAATCCTCTTCACTTCCTGGGTTTTTCTGGAATTGCCACTCAGCTAAAAGACAACCTGGAGCATTTTAATTACATCCTTCTAATATTGAGCAACTAGTTTCTGACTAAACTTATCATTAGTTTGTTTACGATCTGGTCCCTTAAAATAAACATTTTTTTTTTAATCGTACTGTGATATAGTTACATTTTACATGTGGCAGCTTTAATCAAAATGGCTGCCACCCAATAAAGCCAGCTCAGCATACAGTGCTCAAGCGCTAGGACCTAGTACGTTTTTTAGAGGAAACTGTGATTAGATAACATAAAAAATGCATTCATCTAAAATTCTTTCAAGAAAAGTAAAAAAATACAAAGTTTGTTTCTTTATGTCAAAGTTTCGTGTTACTGTTCCAATTGCACAATGGGAAAATATGGAAAACTGTCATTAAAATTTGCTATGCTTAAGATGATTAGAGATATGTTTTCCTTTTTCCCATTTTATTCACCCCAGCCATCAAGTCTCTGGCTGAGACGATAAGCACTAATATCAATATTCATGGAGTTTCAGTAAAAGTATCTACATAAAAAGCCTTAAAGACATTTATCCACTGATACTGGAAAATCAAAATTCATTTCAAATACTCCTGAGTCCACAAACATTTTTGCCATATCTATAATAATGACATATCTGAATTATTCAGTTCTAGGTTGGCTAAATACATAATGGCAATGATTCTGGATACTTTGAGCTGTAAATAGAATGCACTTGAATATTCTATTGCATGTCTTATCACCACTATAATGATATACATAATTATAATTAGCCACACCGAGAAAAACAAATTGCCCATGCATATGCATGCTTCCCCAGTTTATGCAAGCGCACATTTATTTTTAAACATAAATCCTGAAAATAATCTTCCATACACTAATATGTTTTAGGTTGTATTATTCAAGTCTTGCATTAAAAACTGTATTCGCTGCAGTTCATGACTGTTTCTACTAACCAGCAGCCACTTTAGAATTTCCACCACCAAAAATAACAGCCGGCACAGAATAAACCCACTCTTGTCTTTCAGAATCACGGTAAAAAAGTTGGCAGGTTTCGTCTTTTTCAGCGAAAAAGAGGTTTAAAAATATAAACAAAACCCACTTATTAGTACTAATGAAGTGCAAAACTCAACACACTGAACTAAGTTCAGCTCATAATCAATAATGAGGTTTATTATACAGCAGTTACACAGGACATACTATAACTACCAACACTTACATCAGTTAAAGTATTAGAAACAATAAAGGGCCATTGCAAACTTAGAAACAGCAACTAAAGGGCATATTTGTAAAAGTCAAAAAGCTTTATAACTGTTTAACTTTGGGGAAACACTTGTCTTTATTCAGTTTCACCAGTTTTGCCTATTTAAAAGAACTGTTGAAAGCTAATTTTATTGGCAGAAAGTGTTCGCCTGCCTCTGGCTGGTGTAAACTATTATTCCCATAAAGTGTTGGTACTGTTACTTAGCCACAATCAGATATGAAATGGAAGGAGAAAATAACTGAAAAACAGTGCAGAATGTATGGTTTTCGGTTAATAGTTATTGAAAACTTGTTGCATCAAAAATGTGTTTTTCACCCTATATAAATTATCAGAATCAAAAAGTGCAGCTGGAAGCAGAAATATAAACACAAATACTGTATATATATGATACAGTAAAGCAACTCGAAAAAAGGTAAAAATGGACCTTTTCATTCTTTAGAAATATACCCGTGTGTGTGTACAGCTACAGGACTCCCCAAATCCTTAAAGTTAGGTTCACACTGGTGTTTTTATGCCTGGCGTATATACTGTGCACATAAAAACAAAGAACGCTCACAGGGTAAACCTATGGGCTTACCTTGTTCCAGCCACACTAGCGGATGACACGCATATGCTGCATCCTGAAAGCTGGCCATCGCATTTTTGCTGGCATATATACGCCGCGCACAAAATGTGGCCTGATAGGAGGAGCCGTAAACAAAAAGGATGCGTTCACACTGCGTCAGGTAAGTAAAATGGGAAAATGCCTCCTGAAAATACTTTGGCCTGAATTTGCCGGCGTATTTTCGGGAGGCACTTTCCTAAAATACGCAGCGTGTAAACACGCTGTGTGAACCGCGCCTAAAATGTATCAGTGCGAACTGTGCTGTTTTAGTCAGATAGAAAACCCTATTCAAAGTGGGCAACTTATGCAGTCCAAACAAATGCTCACATTTAATTGACCTTATATGACAATGACTGACATTAAACAAGTTTGCACTCTTCACATTTGTTTTAATTGAATTAAGCCTGAGGTTGGGTTTTGAAGTTTGATTTATTCTTTCTCTTGTGAGTGAGAAGCATAAATCCAATTAAATGAAAGCTAATCTAATTAAATCAACCCTCTTTCACACTGTAATATAACAAAAGGGGAAAAAATAGCATAATTTTATTTGTATACATTTGTTGAATGTGGTTGTTAAAGATATTGAATGATGCAAAAAAAGCCAAACACAACTGAATATATCAATTGAAAAAAAAAACAAACAGATTTGTATTTCTATCATTTAACATGTGCCCCAGGAATATGCTACTATTTAAATGCTGAATAGCAAATCATCATTTGAAATCAAGAGGCAAAGGTATGTCACAAAAAAAGCAGTGGAAAATATTTGTATGTGATTTTTTTTTCTTTTTATTTAAATGTAATTTGTAATCTGTGTTGGTTTCTTTGTGCTGACAAGAAATGCATGAAACATCACTGCATTAAAATATAGGGCACTGAAAGTTTGCTATTGAAACTAAATAAATTGTATTATGTTACATCATTCTAAAGAATGAGTTGTCGTGGGTCTGTCTGGAAGGTATTGTATTTAAAAATTGCAGCTGAAAGATGATATTTTGGGGATATTCTTAAGAATCTAATTTTTTTTTTCACTCTTTTAACATTAGCAATATAAATATTGCTAAAACATATTTATCAATTTATTTATTTGTTTCCAACCAAAAGTTATGACCAAATGTGTTTGCCTGAAACCTACTATTCTCTATGGAGATGTTCCTGTGGCTTAGCCACAGTTTTCTGAGTTTTCCTGGCAGAAAAGATTGGCGATACTGCTATCGCTATTAAAAGGAATGGGATCAGTTATTTAACTATATCGATCTTTTACAATAGCGACCATTTTTATTTGACCCATTATAAATTAGTTGAATCGAAAAGTGAAGCAAAATGAAAATAAAGATAACAAAGGGAAATGTGTCAAAACAGATCTAAATCGATCAAACAGGTTGAAATTAGCTTTATAAATGTCACCCTTGCATTTTCTCTTTTTCAACATTGACTTTGTTGTTGTTTTTTTATTTTCAGTTATGTGATCGCAATCAGATCACCTTGCTGTTCCTACCGCAGACCTGTATCAGATTGAGATACGAGCTCGGGAAACCAAACAGAGTAGCACACTCAGGTAACCCTTTGGAATGATTCTATTTATTCCTTTCGGCATGTATCTTTTATACTTGATCAGTAAGTCAAAGACAAAGAAGGCATAGTTCCAATGGGGTGTATACAAAGGTCCCCCATTGCTGTTGGATATTAATTAAACATACAATGATTGGTTGAATCAATGAGAAGAATTATGCATAAATAAGAAGACTATTACATGTTAGGCTGAAAACTTGGGTGATTTCTACAATATTAGGCTAATTAGTGCTTGCAAGTGTTATGGGGGCTATCCGTATAGCTAATTCTCCAAGGTCTTGGCATAATGCCCAGTTCTCACTATATCTACAAGGTTATATGCTCTTCCAATATTACTAGAATGAGATCAACTTTTCACATATACTGAATATAATGCAATAAAGCACAAAATGGATGACAATGTAATAACATGGCTAACAACAGTACAAAATGGCTGAGAACAGAACAATTAGGTTAACACATAAAATTTCATCCACCACAGTCAGCAATATTATACAGTGCCACCGATAAAACAAAACTGCTGCTGACAGCATTCTCATGGTTTAGTGCAGTAATGTTGAATTACTTGCCCAGACTTGGCAGGTTCATGGGGATATTTGTAAAAGTCGAGAAAGTTTTTTTCCTGGTATATCTATAACGATATACATTTAAATAGGTCAAATATATATTTATTAAGCCCCTGAACACCTTTTTCTTTTCCAATGAAAAATGTTCACCTGGTTGAGGGTAGAGAAAACCCATTATTTCTCATGGAGATGGTTTTGAACATTTTTCTGTTACTATTGAAAAGATCAGTGATATCGATCAATTAATATAATTAATTGATATTTATAAATATTTTTTTATTTTAAAGTAATCCAAGGATCCGCTTCCCTTCCCACTACCCCTTTGTCCCTTTGGGGTAGGGGGCTTGTAAAATTAAAATGGAGTCCATGGGACCCTTCTATCTCAAACCTACCATAACGGTAGGCAGGGTGGGGGGTCTGTACCACTAGGAGTGGCTCCCTAGGACCCCTCCGCTTCCCCCTACCCCAATTTCCCTGTAGGGGAGGGGACCATAACAAAACAAGCAGGGGTCCTTTGGACCCCTATACTGCTACTCCCACAAACTACTATGCAGGGGTGGGGGCATCACTACCAGGAGGGTCCTGCTGAATCCCCTTCCCTTTACAACAGTGACCAAGTGGGGTAGAGGGGCATCATCCTTAACAAAAGGGGTCAGGATTTTATTCAATCTCTGACCCTCTTCCATGGCCCCCAACTCCATAAGCACTATGGGGTTGGGGGCGCTAACCTAACTATGGCCCTACCTAAGACCCCCTAACTAATGGGGTATGGGTCCATCACATCACCTGTAAAAAAAACAATATCTATATATATATATATATATATATATATATATATATATATA
>WMED01012545.1:0-14777 GCA_019650415.1 Pipa parva
TATCGGATCGTTTTAAATTAACCAAGATCGTCCTTGAATCGTATCGGCAGCCATGAATCGAATCGTTGTTAAAATGAATCGTTACACCCCTAAGCAAGACACATGTATGTCACATGTATGTCACATGTATGTCACATGCATGGATGTATAGAAATCGGCACATTTCCGTACAATGATTTAAAGTACACCTATGCTAGCAAAGCTGCCATTTCCATTTATTATGTCACGCTGATAGAACGCACACTTGCATGATACAAAGTATATATACAATGCCGCAGAAGATATATAAATTATTAATAATAATAACAAAAAAAAAAAGAGTATTGATGGACTGATTGTGTTTATTTGCATGCATTTATTTCGCTGCCAAATAAACCAAAAAGAAAATGTCTGACAGCGTTACATTTTCCACTGACTTCATTAAAATAATAAATATAAATAAATACAGATTTCTGCAAATCAAAAGCTGTTGAAAATCAAACGACCTAAAAAGCAACGGAATCTTGGTGTGCAAATAAATAAAGTTTTGGGGGTCTTTTGCAGACATTCTTACAGTTTTAGCCCGCAATGAAACAAAGCCCAGGGGAAAATATACAATGTTCCTTGGAGCCAAACGTATTAAAACCACGTATTGTATTTATTAAATCTGATTTTGTAGAAGTAGTTTTTCGATCTCGATTTTTTGAAATTTTCAATGGAAAGGTAGCCATACTTTACATCTGTATTACATCGGTCGACCGCTATCGGTCTTTACGAGTTTAAAAAAATTTCGATGCCGAGTCGAAAATGGACCTTTTCCATTTTTTTTTTATAAATTTCGCCCTTATAAATTTGATGACATGTTAGGGTTCATTAGCATATTAATTGGGATCCAAAATAGCAGCTGTATGATACAAACCCCAAAAGTTCTGTAAGATATCACTACAGCCCAAAGGTACTGCGTAGCTGCTTCACATGATATTGGTTCAGGCTTGTCAGACCCTGTGGGGGTTATTTTCTAAAGTCCGAATTGTCTCGTACAGGTGTGAATTCGATAGCTAAAGACATTCGCAATAGGCTGCTACTGTCGCAGTCACGTCTTTATAATGAGGATATTGTCGCAGTCGCGAATTTACTATAGAAACATTGTCGCACCTGCAACTGTAAAAATTGCCGCAGTTGCGAATTTGCAACGGGAGAATTGTTGCAGTTGTGAATTTGCAACGGGAGAATTGTTGCAGTCGCGGATTTGCTACGGGAATCCGCTGTTTGAGAACTCGGCAGTTGAATTTGGACTTTAGAGAATAACCCCCTTATATTGTCAGCATATGAGTTATGATTATCGTACATTATTTCTTCTTATGTAAGAAGAAATAATAACTGTAGCTTATGTTCAGAAACAGAGACACATGGTATTAATAGAGGGATATAGTGATAACCAGATGAAGTGCTGGATAGTACCTTGGCAAGGCACTCCTAAAAGCAAGTTCTCAGGGTATGGTAGAGTTTACAAAAAAAATTTGATTTAATTTCCTAGAACAAAACATGGATTCCCTCAGCACATCTTTAAATATAATGTACACATGAACTCCAAAATGTCTATTCCGCAAATTAAATTGCCCTCTAGTTTTTATTAAAATTATGCCATGGCATTTGAGAAACTCTTTAAACAGTGCAGACATTGTCAAATCAAGTGACCTTGTAAAAAGCAAGAGGCAGATGACTCCCAGCTTGACAAAACAGTGGATTGTTGCTAGTGTGCTGTGATCTGGCAAAGGATCCAGGGAACCAGACGCAGAAAGGAATACTTGACAGGTCAACGTTACTGATAGCGTCCGCCTACATCAGCTGACGGCCATACTGTACATTTCATGAATATATCTTCAGTTCTTATTTTTACATTTTGATAGCGTCGCTCAAATGTGGAGGAGTAAAAATGAACAATAAAACTATCAGGATCACAAGGATGTTGCGCTACCTAATAAACCTATAATAGCGCGCTTCCGTATTACAGTAACTTGCCATCTGATTTCTATTCCCTTCTCTAATCTGTCGTTAGCTTTTAGAATAAAAAAGGAAGTTCGTTTCACGTTGTTGGAGCTAAGTTTTAAATAGGTACAGCATTTTATATATATACTGTATATATATATATATATATATATATATACAGTATATATATATATATATATATAGATATATACCGTATATATATATAGATAGATATATAGATATATAGTAAAGTATATAGTATGCTTTGTTGCATCAAACAAAACAATCAAATAAAACATCAAAGCATATTGTGGCCTAGCTCTAAGACACATGTAGAAATGCTCTTGAGTTACAAACATATCGGTTCAAAGAAAAAAGTCATTTTTATTTCATGTTACTGATCCTGTAGATATTTTACCAAGTGGAATTATGCGTGAGGAATCTGCAAAAGATTCAGCGTACATATAAGAATCAAGCCATTAGAATACCCAGAATACTGTGGTGCATGCACAGGCTTTGAGGAGTACCACTCCGCATATCTACATGTGTCAGAAGAAGAGAAAAGATTGTAGGGGGTTATTCATTAAAGTCTGAATTGTTGCGTATAGGTGTGAATTTGCCAGATAAAGACAGTCGCAATAGGCTGCTACTGTCGCAGTCCCGTCTTTATAATGAGAATATTGTCGCAGTCGTGACTTTATTATGGGAATATGCTCTAGCGTATTTTTCTATTGTAATTACAAACGACAGAGTGAATGCTCCCTCGGCGTTCACAGCACTTCCTATGTGGTCGTATTTTGTGCGCGGTGTATCATACCTAGCCTTAGGATAATGGGCATTTTTATTGTTTTCCATTTTTACAACTCGGAAAAACCCCTTTCGGCTACCCTTTCCATGGATATATTCAATGGAACAAGTTTCTCTCGGTAAGTATCGATCAAAACAAATCTCGCGATACTTACCGCGAGAAACTTCCGGGTGTTCGCCCGATTAAACTCGGAAAAGCTTGTTTTCGCGTTTCCGAATTTAATCAATTTCGCTCTAACAGTCATATTTGTGTCTCTAGTTGATCCCAGGTTAATTAATTCTAAAACATTCAATGCCTGAAGTTGTGTAAGCAGATCTGTTAGATTGTCTTGTCAGAATTAGTAGTTAATTCTTTTGATCTCAGTTAGGGGATAGTTTAATTACATGGTAGCTTAAACATGAGGCTGGCAGGCATCCTATGTGCTTTCTAGCCTATGCTGTGTTACAATAGCCTACAACCGCTTCCCTTGGAATTAAATGTTGCTACCCAAGTATTCAGGGGATATTACTAAAAGTCAAATAAAAGCAAAGAAACATATATTTTGTATATACAGAATGACTGGACCCTAGCAACCAGAGGACCTTTAAATGTAATCAAGAACAATACTGTAACCGACAAGAACAAATAACAAATGTTTGAGCAAAAAGTTACTGTAAATAATTAAAAAAAAAAAATGAAGTCCAGGAATTTGATTGCAGGGACTGAGGTGTGAATTCGACTGTTGAATTCTCAGGGGGTTATTCACTAAGGTGCGAATTTGGCCTAGGGCGCCAATAGGGCCAGGGCCGCCACTGTATAGATATATATATAGGACAGAAAAAATTGTCAATATGTCAATATTGAAAAGGATCGAAAACAGTAACTATCGATCAGTTTAAACTGACACACTTGACTAGAGTGTTTTCAATGTGATTCTCCTTCCATCTCAGGTCAATATCGACTGACTAAATGACCAGACTGACTCCATCAGAAATCATGGAATTTCGCCAGTCTAATGCAGGGAAAATATTTTAGGCGAAAGAATTTAGCAGAACGGCTTTATAAATCTGCAAAAACAGTTTATGTCAATATATTGCTGACATTTCACCACTGTTCACAGATTGAAACACTGTTTGACTATTTAAAATATCCCACTAAAACTTCATTCAATATGGTAAAAAAAAAAGGAGTCCTCTCTGTGGGCACGTGCATTGTCGCCTCCGCTGCCTTCAGTGCAGGCCGCAGACCCGGCCTGACAGTTTTCAGGTCGGGTCTCCATCCTACACTGAAGGAGCGCTCGCTAGCTGGAGAGCACTCCTTACCCAATGCAGGCACACTCCTCCCCCGCCACAGGCACGATGACATCACTCATCAGCGCCGGCACTTCGGGGGATGGCGCTGGTGAGTGACGTCACCTTTTCAGCACCCGGTGTCGAAAAGGTTCGCCACCACTGTTTTAGATTGTAGGCAAGAAAGCAATAATGCTATCTGATGTCATAAGAATCACATTCAACTTTCAACGTTCAGTGTTGTCTTTATTTTAAATATGTTTTTATAACATAAATATCTTTTTGTTTTTTTTCCTATCCAGCATTAACTGTAAGATTCATCACTAAAAGGTTCATAGGGGATTATGATCCAACTCTTGGTAAGTATATGTATATTAGAAAATTATTTTGGAGCAAATAAACAGACATACAGTATGTGGCGCAGCACAGTATAGAGTTTTTTTTTCATTTTGTCACTTAATCATTTAGATTTTTTTTACCAAATTTATCTATTAAAAAAAAAAATATTTTTTTTTTCAGATTTATTTACTTGAAGAACCAGTAACCCCTAAAAAAATGTCCATTTGAATTGAGATGACATTTATTTAAATACAGAACTTGTAAAGTCAAACTGATGAATTTTAATCCTGTCTGTTTGTATCTTTCCTGATAGCAGCCATGTTGTTAAACAAACCTCGTCCAGTCACATTGTTTCTATGGTGCTTTGCATAAAGCATTTACAGGAGGTGTAGCCCTAAAGCATAATTTTTAAAGCTAAATATCTTGCTTTATAGATACAATTTAGAATTTTTGGAAGCGCAGATTGAATATACAGTAACTACCATATACACTATCTAATTAAGGACAAAATTTATTAAACTCAGAAAAACCTGATTTCGCTTTTCTGAGTTTATCCTGAGAACATTTTGGCTGTTCATGCGGTAAAAATCACTTGAAATTTGCAATCGATATTAACCGACCGAAACTTTTTGATCGAAAGGTACCCATGCTTTCCATTAGTAATATGGCTACCTCTTTATCAAAAAATAGAGATCGAAAAAGTCGATCAACAAGTTTACGTCGGTAAATATACATTGAAAATTTTGAGCGATTTTTTTTTTTTTACTGCGAGAAACTTCCGAGATCTCGCAGGAATAAACTTGGAAAAGTAAAATCGGGCTTTTCGAAATTTCGCCCTAAGGGGGTTATTTACTAAAGTCCGAATTATTGCGTATAGGTGTGAATTCGCCAGATAAAGACAGTAACAATAGGCTGCTACTGTCGCAGTCGTGTCTTTATAATGAGAATATCGTCGCAGTCGCCACTTTATTATGGGAAAATTGTCGCAATCTTAACATTAAAAAATTGTTGCGACTTTACAATGGGTAAATTGTCGCGGATTTGCTATGGGAATCCGCTGTTTGGGAATTCAACAGTCAAATTCGCACCTTAGCGAATAACCCCCTAATTAGTATCACTGCGTTTGATGTGTTTTTATTTTTTCTTATTGTTCTTTTAATTCATTTTATTACTTGAATCTGAAAAGGATGACGTACATTCAAGAATAATAGTAGAATGGTAATGTTCCAGTGATTATTGGAAAATAGGGGAACGTGCCAAATTTTCTGCACTGTATGAAAATGAGATCAAATCTGTTGTATAGTCATTGAATCTTGAATCTCCTGGGAAGAAAATTGTTTCCTTTAACCACCTGTCCATGGAGTCGTGGGCTTGTACATTCAGCAATTTTCTACTTGAAAACTGCTAACTGATTTTGCCTGTTTTTTTTCTGCGCTGATTAAATTATCATGCAATTGGATCCTCTTTCTTTCTGTAAGGCATGAACAGATAAGGCGTCTCTGTTATCAGGTCTTCTCGGTTTTTTTTGCAATTTGAAGAATGTTATGGAGCTGTTTGCTCTTTAGTTATGTCTATGATCATTTTAGCCTCGTTTATAAAAGTGAGATATATCCATGAAAAAAAAGAACGCAGAGGGATGTGGTCATCAGCCATAGCGACATTTGTGTCGCTCTTGTGTCGCTATGCTTCGACGCAATTCACCGCAATATAGAAAATAAAAGAGTTCGATAAATACACAGAATTGGAGTAGCGTTGAATGGACACAAATTTGATAAGCATGTCCCAGAGTTTGAAGGGCGCACAGAGGTGTCATGCAAGATGGGGGGAATTCACCATAGTGCGAAATGAGCTCCAGATCCTTCGGCTCACTTCGCACAGACTGTAATGCGGTCGCTGATGTCCTGCACGCGGAAATCAGCGAACGCTTTAAAGAGATTCCAGTCTCGGCGAGGCGACTCGAGTGGTCTCGCCAAGACTGGAATCCCTTTAAAGCGTTCGCTGATGTCCGCGTGCAGGACATCAGCGAGCGCATTACAGTCTGTGCGAGTGAGCCGAAGGATCTGGAGCTCACTTCGCACAATGGTGAATTCCTCCTGATGTGTCTACAAAGGTTACTTGGAGCCCAGAAACTAGCAAAATACTCATTCACAACATACAGTACAATGCATTCTATAGTGTTGCCTTTTTCTGCCCTTAGTTCAAATTAACAAGTTATTTCAAGAAACAGATATTGCTGGCAGGCAAACAATGTTGCTTTATTTGGTTAGTTTAGTTAACTGAAGTCAATTCCCTGACCAGCGTCAAACTGGAACATAGTGACCCACTGGGAGGCCACACCCCTGCGCTGACCACATACTATGACATATGACATCATGTGGCAACAGAGGAGATGGGCTGACCTTCTGGGTGGGCCCTGGGCGCCTACCAGGATCGGTGCCCACCAAGGATTTTACCAGTGTCCTGGCAGGCTAGTTTGATACTGTCCCTGATTTGTATGTGTTAGTGTTTCACTACCTGGAAGAGCAGATGCTCCATTAATCCATTCTCAGGGTTATTACTTACAATGACACATTAGCAAATACATATTCATGACGTGGGCCCTACAGCCTACATACTGTATCATTGGACAGCCAGTGTTGGGAGACACTAGGAAGAGCAAATGTATACTGTATCAGCAAATTCTTGGAGGCACACTGACTGGTACTTGCAAAAACAGTGAACTATATCTTGTGAATTTGTTGTACTACAACAATACATCGCTTAGGGCCACGTTAAGGGGGTTATTCACTAAGGTGTGAATTCGACTGTCGAATTCGCAAACAGCGGATTCCCATAGCAAATCCATGACAGTTTCCTCATTGTAAAGTCGTAACAATTTTTTAAAGTTAAGATTGCGACAATTTTCCCATAATAAAGTCGCAACTGCGACAGTAGCAGCCTATTCCAACTGTCTTTATCTGGCGAATTCGTACCCATACGCAACAATTCGGACTTTAGTGAATAACCTCCCACAATCTTTCTCTCTCCATACAACGTGAAAATAGTACTGACTGAGGCATTACCTTGAAAATATCTATATAGCAAATCCACAACTGCGACAATTCTCCCATTGTAAAATTGTGAATTCATCTATTTTTTTAAGTTGCAGGTATGACAATATTTCCCATAGTAAAGTCACAACTGTAACAACATTCTCATTATAAAGACGCAACTGCGACAGTACAAGTCTATTGTGACTGTCTTTAGCTTGCGAATTTACACTTATACACAACAGTTTGGACTTTGGAGAATAATCCCCTAACCTAAGTCATTTTGTGAGCAAATAAAATGTTTAAATATGTGTAATCTATTTGAGGGATCAGTATAGGTCAACCACAGTTGATAATCTATGATATATATGTTTATAATCTATGATCACCCATAAACAAGAAAGGTTAGGAAAGAGGTAAACTGTGCCCAATTAGGAATAAGTAAAGGGTAGACTCCAGAGGAGGTATGTGGCCAACCCTGGCACTAAATTGGTTAGTGTGTAAAGCTTCCAAGGAGAGTCACCCTGTTCTGTCAACAGATTATGGGGGTAATTCACCATTCTGCGAAGTGAGCTCCAAAACCTTCGGCTCACTTCGCAAATGGTATTATGCGCATGCTAATGTCCTGCATGCAGACATCAGCATGCGCATTAAAGGGATTCCCATCTCGGCGAGACCAAAAGAGTTGCCTTGCCGAGATGGGAATCCCTTTAATGCGCATGCTGATGTCCACTTGCAGGGCATCAGCGAGCGTATAATACCATGGGTGAATTCCCCCTATGACTCTGATCTGTGAGTATTAGGTAAATAAACTTTAAATAAATCCTGGTGTCCAGATTATGGAGTTTGGTGCACACTATTCTGCACGTGACCAATCTTTGGAGACCTGTCTGGTTGGATAAAAATAGTTTTAAACACTTCTGAGGAATGTAGGAAACAGAACCGTATCTAAACAGCAATGCAAAACAATTGCAGTCTTCTGGTCTCATAAATGTTCTATAGGTAGAATTTACCAGAGCGAAAAGAGAGAGAACTTTACTTTTATTATTATTTTATAGTAATTCATTCCTTCCTAATTTGTTTACCCAGCCTCTGTTATGAAGCAGCTATGCCAAAAACACAGGCAGATGGTAAGAATCTTTTAAAAAATAAATGAGTCAGGGTTAGTTCCAAGGAGAATGCAATCCCTGGTCTGTTGTTCTCATTAAGTGTTCATGGCGTTGTATGTGGGATGAGAAAGAAAGAGAAAAAAACAAAGGTTTTTTTAGTGGATTAAAGGCTGTCATTCGCTACAGCGTATTGTCTAATTAACATTTATTAAATTATTCCCTTGACCTCCTGAATTAATCCTTATAACGTAATCCAGGATTCACGCCAACACAACAATTTAACCGTTCTGTTATAGTATTATGTCATTGAACCAGCTAATCTGTGACAGTGTCATGTGCACATGTGTACAGACAACGCCTTCTGTCTGCTAATTTGCGGAACCAATTCGATGGGCATACGTATGGATCTACGGTGCTCCAAAATCCATTTGCGTTCTGGCAAAAAAGTATTGAATGCAAAGCAAATAACTGACCTCTTACACCCCCTGGGCCATATGCTTGAGGGAAAAAAGATCCCAAAATCATATCTGAATCTTTTATATTCAGCAAATTGTAATTAACGCTGTTTACAATAGATTCCTGGTAATGGCGTAAGAACGGGGTTGTGGTGAATTCGAGACCAATTTAATATCTTATGACGGTTATGGATTTATGGTTTACTTCCCACCATATTAAATGCATGTGCACAGGTAATTCACCTATTCATCAAGCACTGGAGGCTTTAGCAGTAGGCGTATTTGTTCCATTCACTAGTTTTACTTCGTCAGATTAATTGGTGAATTAGGGGGTTGATGGCAGGGCTACTGCTGTCTGATTATCTTTGCCTTACTGTGCAAAAGATGGCTACTGACACAGTTGCGTCTTCTCTATGGAAATCCTCTCTTTAGTGAATAAGGTGTACAGAGTTGGCAAATCCCTAAATCCCATCCATTGAGAGAGGTTAATTTCCATATATTTCCCCGGGCCAGATTTACATCTCATCAGCCTATAGCAGGGGTTGGCAACCTATGGCTCTGGAGCTAGATGTGGCTCTTTTGATGGCCGCATCTGGCTCTTTGGCAGTAACAAGCGGTCCTCACTTGCAAGCACAGCTCCTTACAGTCTGCCGGCCAATCGACGACAAGCGCTGTAGAGAGAAAGCTCTCTCAGCGCTTCCAGGCTGCTAGCCAATCTGGAGCCACTGACATCACCGACTTCTGAGTTGCTAGCCAATCTGGAGCCGCTGATGTCACCGCACTTCCAGGTTGCTAGCCAATCCGGAGCCGCTGACGTCACTGCACTTCCGGGTTGCTAGCCAATCCAGAGCCGCTGACATTGCACATATGATGTCAGTGGCTCTGGATTCTAAGAGACTGAGCAGAGCCACACATGCAGTGCCGGCTCTGCCATTAGGCAGAGTAGGCAAATGCTAGGGGTGCCTCCTGCCCAGGGGGGCGCCCCTAGTGCCGAGGAGGGGGCGTGGCGTCGCGGGTGGGCGCCAGGGGAAGGGGTTGTCGCGGGATGGGGGCGCCGGAAGAGGGGGTGGCGCAGGATGGGGGCGCCGGGGGAGGGGGCGTCGTCGGGGGAGGGGCGGGGCTGCCGGTCGAGGGGGCGGGGCAGCGTTGGAGGGGGGGCGCCGTTGGAGGGGGGCGCCTAGGGCGCCAATAGAGCCAGAGCCGGCTCTGCACACACGTATGGCTCTCTCAGCCCAAAAGGCTGCCGACCCTTGGCCTATAGGTATAGTATGCTTAGTGCCTTAGGCCACACCCAATGACTAGCCACACCCCTTACTGTAAGTGATCACCCATTAAATTATGCTGCAAACTGAAGTGCTTTATGTGTGTATGTTGTATGCAACATAAAATCACAAATGTCAGCTCCAATATTTCAATATTAAAAAAATACTAGAATTTTTCTCCCTGGTCCAGTTGCCTATGCCTGACTAGGAATAGAGAAGCATAGGGAAATCCAGCACTCTCCATCAGATTGACTTATCTCGGCGACGGAATGCTTTCTGTGATAGCCTTTCATTTTTTAGTATCCCCAACATATTCATGGAATTCTGCAGAACCTGACAATGTTTCGAAAGATTGGTTAACAAAAACAGTTATACATTGCTAGAAAAGTAAACAGATCATTTCAATGAATGAAACAACTTTTTTTTTTTTCTTTTTTTAAAGCGATTCTGTTACCTAGTGGAGCCCAGCACCACTAATAGTGTTACGGTTTCAATGTAAATATGTTAATACAGCACAGGAGTCTGGCACTGCTTTACTTACAATGACACCCTAATGCTATTAGCACAATCAGCAGTTTAAAGTGTCAGAATTACTTTAATCCATCTGAAAAACACCAAGGGTTCATAATTATCCATTTTATTCCGCTCAAAATAAATCTATTGGCCGTATAAAAGCACACGGCTACAGTCTATAAAGGGCGCAGAAATCCCAGGTGACTTTGGTCATTTCGACCCACTGCCCGCACTTTAATTTGTTTCACCCTTGTCATCACCGTTATTTTATTCCTTTTTTTCCACATTTTCAATTTCGCACAAGTTATATAGCGCCAAATAAATGGAAAAAGATCGACTTCCTGTGTGTGCTGTGCATAATATAGATATTAACTGTTACGGTGGAGTTGTGCAACCATGTGAAAGCATTAAAGCGACAGGGCATGGAGCTCAGATCTAACTTTTAATAAGTTACAGAATATGGTATAATATCCTATAACGTAAAAAAAACTGCTATTCTAGAAAAGAAAATACAAGATTTGGGGGTCATTCATTAAAGTGCAAATTCACCTATCATAATGACTTCGCGTTTGTTCGAGTCACTATGATCAGGAAGACACAAATTCACTTCCCCTTATTCATGAAGCAGCAGACAGTGACAGATGTGGTCACATGTGCAGTGCGGCATAGTCAGTCGCACAATAGTAGGATGAGAAGTTATGCGGAGTGAGGAGAATTCCTCCAGTGAAGGGCAGTGACGTCAGTCTCATCATATCCCACTAACTGTATATAAGTGAAATATATTTATTTTTATATTGTCACCTTGTGCCTAGTTCATGTTTAATAGTAGACTAACTTAGTCACAGTCGCCATTGTTACTTTTGAATGAATAGTCGCCTTACGCAACACTGTAGCCCTGTCATCAACCCCCTCAATTAGCCACTCTGGTAAACAGGTGAATTCAGAGCAGTACGACCTGCAGAATTCCCTCCTTCAATAGACTCTGTCACATGCTGAATATCCTTATTACCTGTGCACACGCACACAAATTGATGTGAAGAGCGCCATAAGTCCGAGACTGGCGTAAGGGTCAGAATTGGTCACGAATTTGTCACATTGCAGAGTCTGTTGAATAAACAGGGTTAGGGGAAGTCATGAAAGGACGCGAATATGGGCATTTATGCAACAGTTTGTACTTTAATGAATGACCCCCCAAGATCTTTAGTGTACGGAGAGTTTTCTCCCTATGCATGGAATAACTGTCTCCCAGCTAGGTATGGAATGAACTGCAGACAATTATGCAGGTGTGTGGCCAGCTTGTTATTGCTGGGAAATGTTTTCTTACATAAATGTAATGACCAGATGAGAACCACAACATGTAACACAGTTATGGAATGTTTTACACTGTCGCTTCTGCAAATATACAGTAAGTTACATTTTTCATTTAAAATCGTGACATATTCATTTTTTTCTTCTTGGCAGAAATGATATACAGACACACAGCAGCAATAGATGGAGAACTGGTCCATTTTGAAATTCTGGATACTGCGGGCCAGGTATGCAAAGGTGTCCATGGGGGGGAGGGGGTGTAAGGGCCATTTTCTCCAGCCCCTCCACTTCACTACCTTTTTGCCATTAAAGTATCAGTAATACCCAACAAATAAAAATTCCCATTTGAATTGCCATAGCATTTATACAACTGATACCGGTAGCAGCCATGTTGTTAAACAGACCTTAACCACTCTCTTTGTTTTCTATGGTGCTTTAGATAATACATATTCAGAGGGCGAAATTTATTAAGGGCGAAACGATTTAACTTCGCACGATTGGAAATCGATCGGAATGCCGATCGTGCGATTGGGAATCAATCGGAATTACGATTGTGCAGTAAAAATTCCGCATTTAATAAATTTCGCCCAAGTGCATTTGAAAGGCCAATTTTTAAAAGGTAAATAGTTAAATATCATACGTTATAAATATGTATGTATGTATAATGTATGTATAATTTTATTTATAAAGCGCCACAAGTTTACGCGGCGCTGTACAATTCAGCGATACAAGTACAATACAGACAAGGGAAAAGTGCATTAAACAATACAAGTAAAATATAACAAGGGTACATTTACAAGTTAAGTTCTAGGTTGTGATTGACACAAGAGGTTGGAGGTCCCTGCCCCATGGAGCTTACAATCTAAGTGGGAGGAAGACCTACATACACAGATAGGACAATAAGAGCTGTAGAGTGTGTTGAGAAATAGGTCCAAAAATGCAAATAAATAGATCAAAATAGATATAGATAAATAGTGAATAAATAATAGATACATACAATAGATATATACAGATATTAAACATAAAAGTTATACATAAAATCATTGATAAGAATCAGTGCTAGTGCTCTGACAGATAGGATTTCAATTTGGTTTTGATGGTGGATTTAGAATGATTTAGAATTTTTGAAAGTACAGATATACTGTATATAGTAACCATACCCCTTCCTGTCCCAGATTCCGGGGCCACTACAGTTTTGGGGTCCTGTCCCATGGTCCTGGTTCCCAGTCCCTTTCCCCCTGTATCTGGTGATTGGCCCCTTTTGAAGACATCATGAGAGCACAGGAAGTCAGAGGAGAGAGCGGTGCGCCTCTGACATCACTAATGATCGGAAGACAGTGATGTCAGTTGCAGGGGGAACAATACTGTTCCACTGTTGGGTGCTGGACATAACTATAAATTCATTTGAGACATTATATATATGTTCTAATTTGTAAAAGCAGAAAGTTTTATATTTCAAAGTGATGTCACTGTTGTCCCAAAATATCCCATCCACATTGAGTCAATCCTGTTGTTCTGTGTAAAGTATGACCCAAATAACTGCATATTTCAGACTTTCGCTTTGCATATAAGAATATAATAATCACAGACTAAGTTATACAGTGAATGGAAGCGCTTTATCTGCGTGACTTATAATTTCATCCAAAGTGAAGTCACAAATGTCAATTTCAATATTTCAAAATATTAAAAATACTTCTTTGGAAGAATTTATCGCCTATGATCACCCCCCCCCCCCACCCACCCCCTCCTACTTCTCTGACTAGGACAGAGGCACCCTTTTGTCTGATCTGTCTAGAGCCTATAGAATAAAGCGCTAATACTAATAAATTTGAAAGGTGCTGTTGCAAACCAAATATCTCACAATACATTGACCAATAAATCTACCTAAGCTACCTGTCCTAGACAGTTAGATTTCTAATCACTGCATGATACATTATTTGCCGTAATCTAAACAACAAGTCATTATCAATTCCTATAACTGCTCAGCTGCTTTTAACGTAATGAAGCATATTGCCCTGATGCAATGAAATATCCTTTCACCCAGCAGTTCAGATTTTGTCAGTTACTGAAGGATTATTTCTTTTCTCTTTGATTTCGGTATGAATTAGCTTGCATGACTAAATAAATCTATAATCTGAATCCAATTTAGGATCTAGCGTTGTTATGCAATAAATCACCAAATGGCTCACAACAGTTATGATTTATCAAGCCTGATAGGAAAATAAGTCATTTGCTTATTAATAAATAAAAATTATATTAATATCCTTCCATTACAGATCCATCTCGATGTCTCTTTTCATTGGGGAAATATTTTGAACCTAAGCTTTACCTGTAGAATACCACCCTTCCACCTACAATTTTAGGGGGTAATTCAGCAATGTGCGAAGTGAGCTCCGAATCCTTCGCATCACTTTGCACATGGTGTTATGCTCTCGCTGATGTCCTGCACGCGGACATCAGCGAGTGCTTTAAAGGGATTCCAGTCTCGGTGAGGCAACTCGATTGGTTTCGTCGAGACTGGAATCCCTTTAAAGCGTTCGCTGATGTCCGCGTGCAGGACATCAGCGAGCGCATAACACCATGTGCAAAGTGATGCGAAGGATTCGGAGCTCACTTCACACATTGCTGAATTACCCCCTAAGTGCCTAAAATCTGCAGTGCCAATGTACAAACCCCAAAATCAGAAAAGTTGGCACGTTGTGTAAATCGTAAATAAAA
>WMED01012546.1:0-14777 GCA_019650415.1 Pipa parva
TTTATTTACGATTTACACAACGTGCCAACTTTTCTGATTTTGGGGTTTGTATGTATATGAAAAGAAAATTGGTCTCATGCCCCATCAACTCCTACCTGGGTATTGTTACACACGAGCAAACCGGGACATTCACACTAGATACACGTGTTGCTGTGAAGTTTGAGTACATAGGAATCCTATGGAGAGGGTCCCAAGTAGTTACTTGTCAGAACTATATCTTTCTGTTCCTACAATGTTCTTTTCCTAAGGATGTCTAAGTAAATGTCTCTGCTGGTAGTGCCCAAAACAGAACTGTTTAGCCAGTTGTTGTAAGGCATTGAGCCCAGAATTTGAACCAGTGTTGCCTGGCTTATGGGCAGCAAAAATCCCATTAGGCTAGTGAACCACTCTGGATTGAGTTCAGTTCTGATTGAGACAATTCTACAATACTAGGAACACAGCTGAGCTCTCCTGTCTCCCACATGTGTTTCTAATAATTAGAATCCGGTTTCAGCCTATCAATGGATCTGACTGTCAACCAATTGCAGCAAAAGCTGCCCTATATTAAGCTGCCAGATGTTGTGTGTCCTTGTCTGAGCGAGGAGTTTACTCTGCTCAAGCCCTGAGCTGTAAAACTATGTAAGAGCATTACCACTTTGCTTAAGAGCTGTAATTGTGGTTTGTCAGAGATCCTGTTTTTGCTCTGCAGAGTGTCCAGCATCATCCATGGTTTCCAGTCATCAGTCATCAGTCATCATCCCAGGCTGGTTTTCTACTGGGGTTCTACTTACCTGCATGTTTCCAAGTGGTGTTTACTTTGTTACAAGCCCTGTGTTGTCTTCAGATTCCTGCATTCCTGTTCCATATGATTCAGTTCTGCTTCTGTGCATCAAGTCCTGGTTTGCAGTGCAGCTACTCCAGTGTTCCTGAGATACAGTGACTGCCATCTACCACCAGTGAGAAGTTAAAGTGGGGGTTCCATTGCATCAAAGCCCACACCTCCTTGTAGGGGTTAAGGGTGCAGACTGGGTGTCCCTTGGACTTCATGCCCCAGGATTAATCATTTTCAATCCCACTGTGGTGAAGAGGATCCACTCTCCTTCTCCCTGCATCATTACAGCTGTCTTCACTATTCCATAGACTTTGGTTTCCAGATATGTACACCTCCAGTTGTGTTAAGCACTATATAGGGATGTGAATGGATCCTCTAAAATAGGATATTTTAAGGCGACTGGCATATACACTATGATTTACTCTTACTGACTACAATAGGCATCATCTAGAATGTTTAGATTTTAGAAGTTATTCGCTTAATAATTTCCAAATGAGATTTCATGTTTATTGAGAAATAATTGCTAAAAGGACCAGTAACTTAAAAAAAAAAATTGGATTGGCATGGAAGTTATTTAAAGGGGCAGTATAGTGCTGATATAACTGCACATATACTGATAAAACTCCTTTATACTAAGCCAATTGCTGACACAAATAGTTAAAGAAAAAAAAAAAGTTTAGGGAAGAAATAATGCTTTGTGTTTGTTTCTCTTAATTAGTTTTCCTGAAAGCTGACATTTTCCTCCCCCTTCTCCTTTCTTTTCTGCAGGAGAAGAAAAAGCTGCCTGACTTCTATTGGTTAAGCAGTGTGCTGACCTTTTGGCCGCATACATTAAGTTGGAATACAGGAGATTACAGAGGGAAAGCTGACTTGTGCACATGTGCTAAGTAGTAAGTAGGGCAAAAATGTCCGGGGGAAGGTTCTTTTTCATGGAAAATTGGCCAGTACATGTCACACACACACTTCCAGGAGTTTATCAGTGCTGCCTACTCAATCATTCGGTCTAATGAATAGGACCGGTATGATTGAACTTTTTCCTAACTTTATTTAAAAACACAAAGTGAAAAGCATACAATACATTTATTCAGAAAATGAATTGAATTAGCTATATTACTCTCAATGAAAAGAATAGAATCAATAGCTTACAAACAAAATCATTAATATAGTGATGTAGTCCTTCTTAAAATGCTGTAGATCTGTTTCCTTGCGAATGGCCAAATACTTAGTTCAACTTCTGTTTACTCTCCTTTAGGAAACATTTCAGTCTAATACTTGTCAGATGTCATTATCAATCAGGGCTGATCTTTACTGAGCACAGAGAAGCTCTATTGGTGCTACTAATCCGGCAGGACTTTGTCTTTCTTTTACTGGATTAAAGTATTCACCATTTTCAGCAAAAGAGTTTCATCACTGCTTGTGGTTTTAAAGGGCAGTCTACACTTCTCAACTGAATGAATGAAATTGAAAGGTATGATTACTGAGGTTTTGCAAGTAGACCATTGCAATATAAAATATTTCACGAAACTATTGTATTATTTACAAAACAAAAGGATATCTATGAAATTTTAGGATTATGGTACCATCATTTGAAAAGGTACCTTAAAAAAGATGCGTGGTTCACCTTTAAAAATAGCAGAAAACGAAATAGTAAAAAATGACTGATATCTGGATATCTACATCAATAATTCATTCATTCCTGTTCTGGTTTGTTTCAAGCAGTAAAAATGACTGACCTAAAGTCCAATGTATTTCCTAAGGGCAAAATTGAATAAACTCGGAAAAGCCCGATTTCGTTTTTCGAGTTTATTCCCCCTTGCGAGATCTTGAAAGTTTCTTGCGGTAAATATCGTGAGATCTTTTTGATTGAAATTTTCCAACAGAAACTTTCGATCGAATTTTTCAATCTCAATTTTTCAATAGAAAGATAGCCATGCTGCTAATGTAAAGTACGGGCTACCTTTCCATTGAAAATTTTGAGTTTCGGTCAGTAAATATTGATCGAAAATGTCAAGGGACTTTTACTGCACGAACAGTCGAGATGTTCTCAGGTTAAACTAAGAAAAGAGAAACTGGGCTTTTCTGAGTTTATTAAATTTCACCCTTATTACTTACGATGATTTGTTTTTGATACTCCTGTGATCGCTGATTTGCATTCTAGTTACAGGGAAAAAATATCATGCATTTGATAAAGGGCAACAATACCCAAAAAATGTCATGCATAAATAAATTTTGCATGGAGATACAGACCTTTCCTTCTCTGTTTTGTATAATATTTATGTATACCCATACGTAATGCAAGTGACTGTCTGAAGGGCATTAGACATTATTTATGGGTATGTTTGAACATTGATGACTGTATTTATAAATGCCCAATAAAACCTAAAATGAGAGGTTAGGGAGCCTTTAATTTATTTATAAAGCGCTAGGTTACTGTACTGGCTGTACAGTCCAACAATACAATTATAATACAGACAAGGAAAAAGTGCTTAACAAAGAACAAGTGAAGCAAATTACAATCACATAATCACGAAAATAAATTACTCTGTGTCAGGCTATGATTGAAACAATAGGATGGAGGTCCCTGCCCCATAGAGCTTACAATCTAAATAGGAGGAAGACTTGCATAAACAGAAGGGTAACAAGTGCAGTAGTATAAACTGTCAGTTCATTGCCTATAGGTGCCAAATAAATTAGAAAATAAACACAAAATAGAATAAATAGTTGCTTAAAGATAAGATATAAACATGAAAACCAGTGCTAGTACTCCAAGAGGTAAGATTTCAATTTAGTTTTAAAGATATTGATGCATTTCTCTTTTCAGAGGTAGACCTGTATAGAATTCCAAAGATAAGAGGCAGCGAGAGAGAATTGGGTTTAAGACAAGAATGAGCAGTCTTAGTGTGGGGTTCATGAAGGAGGTTGCCTTGCATAGAGCAGAGTTGACAGCTAGGCATATACAGGCAAACAAGGGAAGATATGTAGGGAGAAGAATGGAGTGAAGTGCTTTGAATGTCAAAAGTAGGACACTGTAAATACTGTGTTTTTTAACTGGGAGCAGACATGTTTTTGGGAGAGACAATCCTATGTACTCTTATGAGAAGTAAATACTAAGATGAAGTTTGTATTTATGTAATGTCTTTATGGATATTTTTGTTTGCTTTTCTTTTATAGGACTAATCAAAGATGTATCAACATCATGTTCTTGAGTTTAAAATCTGCTGAGGATATATTTGATTCCAGTGGATGTAGCTGACATACTATAATCTTAAACAATGGCCCAAGCTGGTGGAATAGTTCGCTTCCTTCCAGAAGGGGACTGCATTCTTTCATCTCCACGATCTCACCGAGCAATTGATGTCAAGCCTTGGTTATCACAATTAAACTCCGACTCTGCTTTTGGTACCCAGCGTTGCTTTACACCAACTCTTAATTCTCGAAGAATTCAAGTATTGAGGAAGAGTCTTACACCTGAAACCAGACGTGCTCACCTTGGAATGTTTAATAGTACAGGGTCATTGGTTTGCAACCCTTCTGAGACTGGAAATAAATCTGGGAGAGTAACAGCACCTTGCAGCCCACTGAGATATAGAGACAATGATCCTCTTTATTCCCCTGGAAGCAGGAGACCTTTAGTTCTCCCTCAGACTCTTGGACAAAGTTCAATTGTTACCTTTACATTTGTCAAAAAATCAAGTGTACAGGCTTTGAATGGAATTCCTGCACTGTCAGATCCTAATGAAGAGAAGCAAAATGAAGATGAAAACCAAAGAAGTGTTAAATTACAGAGCCATGGAAATTTGTCTATAAGCTCCAATTCAGTTGAAGGGAAATTTGGCCCTCCGCAATCAAACTCATCCTCTCCCTTAAGAAGTAGAACACAGTTGGCATGCAGCAGTCCCAAGACATGCCAGAGTAGATATCTTAGTAAGCTTGTTACATGTAGTGTTTCCCCTGAAAGTGTTTCAGATGACCATTTGAACCAGCATAATGACTCTTCAAATAAACAGAATAACTCTGTAACCTTGGCTCTAGATATCATGTCGGCCACAAATAGTCCTTCAAAACCCTTAACCCCTTTACAAAGTCCACTGCTAAGAAGGCTCTCTGGAGAGCTACATATCTCTGCAGATAAAGTCACATCCCCAAACCACATATGTAGAGATCATACTGAAGAATTGCCAAACAATATGAGCAGTCCAAGGAGATTAGAACCTAATCAGCAGGTACTGGTTTTATTGTAAACAAACCTACGTTCAGGACTGCTGGTGGTTCCTGCTCACCAGTTTACTTTTTTTTTTATCCAGGTTGATTCATGGGGATTCCCAAAAGAAGTCTCTTTACATGCACAGAAGATAGCAAAGGCAAAGTGGGAGTTTTTCTATGGCTCAACTGATTCAGAAAAGGAAGGTAGGTGAACAATGGCCCTGGATTGTCCAAAGTTTACAGTATATGTAGTGTCTGAAATAGATAGAGAAACAATTATATAAGCATGTGTTTGATTTGTTTACATTTGAAGCATTTCTTTTCAGGATTTTCTCGACAACTATATTAAATTCTACCCTGGCCAAAAATATTGCACATAATATATATTAGGCAGGAAAATATTGTATTGGCCTTCTGCAAGCACATACAATACTTTACTAAAGTGTTCTCACTTTCTTAAAGTTTTTCAAAAGACATATTATATCTTACATTTTCTGTTACAAGATTCTTTAAACCCCAGCATTGAAATATACTATTTGTGTAAATGTCTAGAAGCTTGAAATCAAATTATTATAATGTTCTGGTTTAAAATTACGGCATTGACTAGGACAGTGATGCACCAACCTATGGCCCGCAGGCCATCTCTGGCCTGTGACGCGGTGCTATCCGGCCCGCGGACTGAATTCTGAAATCCGAAATGTTGCATATAAGTGTGAATTCGCCAGCTAAAGAAAGTCGCAATAGACTGTTACTGTCGCAGTTGTGTCTTTGTAATGGGAATATTGTCTCAGTCGCGATTTTACTATGGAAATATTGTCACAGCTGTTACTTTAAAATTTGTCGCAGTTGCGACTTTGAAGCAGTCCGTGACGCGCGTGACGCAAATTTATATGGCCCCCAGGCCAAAAAAGGTTGGGCATCACTGGCCTAGGATACTAATGACTGACAGGCATTTACTAGATAAAATCCTATGTTTGAGAATTATTTTCTGGGCAGGTAAACTGACCATTAATAAGTTAAAAAAAAAAGAACACATTCATAATGACAAGTACCAGTTTTAAGTTTAACTGAAGATTTTCAGACAAATGACAAAAGGGGATTATTTGTCAAAGTGAGAATTTAATCACTTTGAGTCGCTATACTATGATCACTCCATCACAAATTCTCTCATATAAGTGGTAGATTCCCATAGTGAAGAAGCCGTCCCTTGCTTAGATGCTAGCTAGTCAGAGAGTAGGAGCCCTGCCATCAACACCCTCAGAGGCAGTTCTGGCTAGATTGATGCCCTAAGAGAATTACCCCTTGACCCCCCGGACCACCACCGCCAACAGCCACCCCCTGGGACCACCACCTGCAAAACCCCCCGCCTCAGAATACCACCACTAGTATAATGCCCTACTCCCCCCCTCTTGTGGATGGCGCTCATGCTCCCTCAAATAGATTGTTTCCTAGGCGGTCGCCCACACCGCCCATAGCTGAAACCGCCCATAGCTAAAATTTGTAGCACTAAGACTTGCCAAGTTCACCACTTCAACAAACTTCTATGTTTGACAAATAGGTGAATTACCTTTGCGCACGCCACGCATAGTGATGCGAAAAGCTCAGAGTCCTCACAGGACAAAGCATAGGATCTGTTGCAAAGTTAAAAAAAGAATTCTCAGAATACAAGGTGTAAACTGAGAGTTGCAGTGCACAAATCATCTATGAACTGGAATAAAGCTTTCAAAAGGAATGTCAGCACCACTCATACTGACATATGTCCTTAATTACAGCAACAAAAAAATATCTTCCAAATGCAGGATTAGAATACTGCCCCTATTCATATGCTTTTTATTTGGCCATACTTATATTGTTACAAATTTGTCCATTACATTTCAGATTATAGCTTTTTACGATCGCAAATAAATTATCAATTCAAATTCTGATTGGGAAAAAGTATAATGTATAATCCAACAACATCTAACGATGTAAAATGGCCACAGTCAGCCATTTAGTTGTTACATGCAGAGCCTTAACTTACAGCATAACTACCGATTTTGTAATTTAATCATGTGATTCTGTTAAAGGGGCAGTATTGCATCTGAAATAGTCTCGTATATGCCCTTATCCATGTTTTTATCTGACATACATTCATTTACATACATACAATGAATTTAATAAGACATTTCCAGAGCACTTTTATCTCCCCTTTAATTGGACTGTTTCCAGTCCTGCAGCTGACTGAAAACCCCAATGAAAAGTCCAATCAGATGGAAGCAAACGGACCAGGTCAAAGGGGACAAACTGGTGCATGATGGAATTTTTCAGAGAGGTTACAATAGGAATGGATAACTTTATTTAAATATGAATGATTTTGCATTGTAACTACAAGTTTACAACTATCACAAAAAAATATATATATACTAAATGAACCTTGATCTTAATGGGGGTTTTAAAGGCGAACTAATGTTAAAAAAAAGACATTAAAACAATACCTTATATTAAGTTGAACCATTCCAGTCACTGTGCTGTAATTTCTCTTCGCCGAGGCAAACTTCACAGCGCTTAGGTTGACACAGGAGCCGACGCGAAGCTCCACCAACATATGGAAAAGGACTCATGCATCATCATGCTCATTGTGGGGAGAGTTCTCATTGACCTCCACCATGAACATGATGCGTTAACCCTTTTGCACCACTGATTTGGTAAGTGAGTGTAGCTTCGCGCTGGCTCCTGTATCAGCCTAAGCGCTATGAAGTCTGCCTAAGTGCAGTGAAATTACAGCACAGTTCAAGCTGTGACTGGAACAGTTCAACTTAATATAAGGTATTTTTTAATTTTTTTTTAACCATTAGTTCTCCTTTAATAAAGTTATTTTCATTGGCTTTGGTTATAGCGCCCTCTTCTGGTCATCAAGTAATTACCTCAGATAAAAAGTTAAACATCTGCTCTTCTCTACCAGAGTCTCCATTGTTATGAGTTATTGTGGGCTAGAATTCTGCATGCTCTTCTTTTAATATAATCTCGTACAAACTATTTTTTTCTGTACCTCATTCATATTTTCAATGAACATTACATTATAATATAACTTGCGGATTTATTTTTATTGATAATGTGTTGATACATTTCTATTGTAACGTCTCTTTAAAAGAATTCTGTTTTTATACTGTAAGTGCAGTATCTGTTTGCTTACCTTTTGATAAGACTTTGCATTGAGTCTGTCCAATCAGGGCTGGTTGCAGTATTACATTTAATGATGTCAGGACCTTTAAAATTAAATGAAAATACAAGAAAATAAACCAAACAATTTGTACTGTCAGCCCCACACCATAATTCTGCAGTTGCACCCTTATCTTAGTTAGTTATATCTAGTTATACCAAAGTAATAATCTGTTTAATAATATTCTAACAAGATACGTTACACTTAAAGATATTTTTTTTGCCAGGCGTAGAACAGACCGTGGGTCTTTCATCCCCTTCTTCACCAAATGACACTGCCAGTTTGAAAAAGAGGAATTCTCACCAGGAAGCAGAATTATTGGTTCATAGCCTGTGTCATGTAGAAGTGGAAATTGAGACCTCTTCTACCAATCAGATGCCTAATACATGCGAAACAGGCATTATCCGCAGAACAATTAAATACTCTGAAACAGATCTGGACTCTGTGCCACTCAGGTGCTACCGGGAAACAAACATAGATGATATACTGGCTGAGAATGAAGGAGTGGACTCCGCTATCGGCAGCCAAAAGGATAGTGAAAGCAACAGAAGCATCACTGAAACTAGTGGGGAGAAATCAAATGAAGAGAAGGAGAAGCCACCAGATAAAGACTATAGAGAATATCCCAGTAATCTAGATCAGGACAATGTTGAAGAGGATGAGGATGAAGTGTTTGAAGCAACAAAATTAGAAGATATCAATAGGTAATAAGTTTGGGCAAATTTTTATATTGCAATAAATGCTCTATAACATCAATGCATAATGGCTTAGAGGGATGGATAATGATGGAAAGAAATGTGGCAAACACAGTATAGGGAAAGTTCCGTCATAAAAAATTATTTTCAAAGCCAATTAGCAATGGATGTTCAGCGCTGAATTGTGCTCAAACTGTTACATCATAGACTGACACACTGATACTGCAAAGGTCATCCATCACTACACAACGGACATCCAAACTCCTCTTTGCATTCACAGTTTTTATTGCATCAGTTGCAGAGGGAGTGTAATTATGATGACCAAAACATAAGTAATTTTATGAATGAAACTGAATCAGTCTGGTTCCATATTTGTCATGTAGGTTTCCGGATTGACAATAACAAGACAGACCATAATATCACTCTTATACACAATATATATAGTCTACAGACTTCATCCTTTCTTACAAAAACATTACTGTTGGACTGTATAGTACTGGTCCAATAACTTATTAAGATTCCTTAAATAACAATATATACATCAAAATATAAGGATCTGACTCTTGGGGAACTGTTTATTCCTTTTAATCAGAACTGTGAATGACTATAGAACATTGATTATGTTTTTACAAGTAATAGTCAAAGCAATAACTTAAAATATTTTTCTAAAAATGTACTTCTCATAAATTTTCCTATAATTTCATTTTTTGTGGATGGTGAAAAATAAATGTTGATATTTTTTAAATTTAATCATAGAGAGAATGCATGGACAAGATCTCCTCTACCTCTCCTCCTCTGCCATCGTCTTTCAGAAGATGGTATGGATTCATTCAGCAAACATTTTGAAAACATCATGGAGTCCCATAGGGCCAAGGGCACGTCTTACTCTAGTCTCGATTCCATTGATATCCTCTCTTCTCCTGCTCAAAATCAAAATAGCTTCTTCACTTTTGACCTGCCAACCCTCACTTCTGAAACTCAGAAGCAAATCTGCAAAAATGCTAAGCTTATTGAAGATAACTTTGCCCCACTGGCTCACCTGGAACTGGATTCTGGAACGAGTTCCACCACTGACTCAGCTTGGAGTGAAAGAGATGATGAAACTGTGAATATCGCAAAGGCAACAAACAACAAATTGCACAGTCCTACTCAGTCCGAAGACAGCTTGATCATTGCAGATGCTCTTATACAAAGGTATTTTGTAGTGTATGTTTATGTTCATGGGTTTACTTATTATTTCACAGTACATTGAATATCAGTAGTTTTTCAAGATCTGCACATTTTGTTAATTTTTAAAATGAACATTAACAATTATGGTCATTCACAATTAATGTGTATTGATAAGCAACAAAACCAAAGGTACTGTTAAGAAATGTAAAGAGAATCATAACACATGGCTTACAATGGATGAAGCAAACTGTGGATTTTTACCATACTTAGGGGGTAATTCACCATTGTGCGAAGTGAGGTCTGGATCCTTCGCCTCACTTCGCACAGACTGATATGCGCTCGCTGATGTCCGCGTGCAGGACATCAGTGAATGCTTTAAAGGGATTACAGTCTCGGCGAGACCAAAAGAGTTGCCTCGCCGAGACTGAAATCCCTTTAAAGCGTTCGCTGATGTCTGCATGCAGGACATCAGCAAGTGCATAACACCATGTGCGAAGTGAGGCGAAGGATCTGGACCTCACTTTGCACAATGGTGAATTATGCCCTTAAAATTATAAAGTACTTAGGTGAGGAGGTCGGATGATCCTTTTATCATTTTGGTTTGTAAGATATCTTTAGCCAAAGATTCTATTTGCAAATTAATCCTGCTGGTTACCAGTATGGTTACTGCACCTGGAGTACAGTCAGGCACCCACTTTTATTTTGCCATTGCAGTAATTCTGCAAAATTTAAAACATTGTATAACTGATTCATGTGGCCCCTTTGCTTAAATAGATTAATCGATAAAAATTAATTGGTGTGTCAATTATAAGAAATTTTCCACTGTTGCGCATGTATCCTTTTTTTGGTGATACATTGAATAAGCAGTAGCAGGTTCCTAAGCCTCCAATTCTGGCAATAGGAAATTTGGAATTTGATCGGTATTATTTTGTGTTCCAGGAAAGCGATTTTGAGAGTTCTACCACCTTCCCTTCTTGGGAACTGCTTAGCAAATATTCTGGTCTGTTTTATAAACAATATATAGAATTATGCAGAAAAATAATATTTGAAGAACTAAACCCTAGAAGGAGTATACATTTTAATAAAGGAAATTTGCTTTGCTGACAATACATTAGGAGAATACATAGAATCGTAATAAATAGTGTATCATTTCTCCCAGATTTCTACACTCAGATTAGAAAGGGATCCTGACATGACTGTAAAAAGACTGGGAGGTATAACATAATTCATCCATCTACCAAAGCAACGGCTTAAAAAAATCTGATAATACCCCAACCTGATAAGGGACAATGTATAAAAAAAAAACCCAAAGTATTTTCCTGTGATTCCTAGGCTGCAGTGAGCAGGGAAACATTTAATGCATTTGTTGGCAGAGATAATCTTGGGGACCCTTTACTCAAGGGAATAGTAACATCAGGGATGCAGGTATTAGTATACACAGAATCTAATTTTTAAATGAATAGAGGAAAAATTATCTATAGGAGACTTTCAAAGTTATGGGCCTTAGGTCATTGTCTTTGTGGCAGAGCCAGCCCAGTTTGCTAGACCTGTAGGGTTTTCCACCAGTTTTGGTCAGTGGTAGTTGACGTGGTTACATCAGGTTTTAACAAAAAAAAAATTGAACATAATTTAACTTTTCCGCCCATTAGAGCACTTTAGACAAACGTTATAACTTTTTATTCACATACTCACAGCAGCAAGATCGTTTTTTAGTAGCCGGCTTGAAAAGCATATTCTACCCGACAGAGAGGCTTTTGCCCACAAAGTATCTTGAATTAGGATGTTGAAAATGTTTGATATGAAACTATATACTGAACCAAGCCTATGAAGGTGACTTCATTTTCTTCCAATTGTCAATATATTTATAATCTGTTCATACACCCCAATGGTTCCTGATGAACCCTAACTGCTACTTCTCAGTGACTAGTTGCCTAATTAATCTTATTGTTATCTAAATGTTATTTGATATATGTTTCTATATTTACAATTATGTTGCATTATTTCACAATGGTGTGGGGTTTTTTTCTGTGTTTTTCTGTTTTTTTTTTATATATGATAAAACTAACAATGTAAATCCAAACCTATGGAATTTATCCCAGCTGTTAAGTCCTGCACCATTGTGACACAAGTTAAATGTTTATGGTGAACACTTGCGCTTATGGTCGCAGGTGTCGAGGCAATGTAGGATGTTAAAAACAACTCCCCAGGTCAGCAGCTTGCTTCTTGGTTGCACAAGTAGTAATTGGTGTATAATACAAGCGAGTACGGAGCACCGGGCTTTACTCTGGGTGGATAGAAAAGGGAACAAATATAGTGCAGGATACACTAATACCAGTTATATCAAAGTTGGATGTACTCACTCATTTCCCATATGTAATTGGACAGTGGATTTCTTTAAGGTGTAATCCCGACCTTAGTGACTCTTAATGTTTCTTTTGCTGCAGTGCTCTTTCTCATGTTCAGCCAGCTGTAGGGGATATAGACTCCTCACAAGAAAAAACTCACAATATTGTAATATCAGATTAATTTTAATTAAAGTTAAAATTGCACTTACACAGATAAAAAGTTTGTGCTTATGTATAAAATCAAAAGTAGATGCTCCAACGCGTTTCACCTCAATCAGGCTTCCTCAGGGAGTTCTGAACATTTTTTTACATTTTCCCCAATTACATATGGGGAATGAGTGAGTACATCCAACTTTGATATACCTGGTATTAGTGTATTCTGCACAATATTTGTTCCCTTTTCTATCTACTCAGAGTAAAGCGCGACACTCCGTACTTGCTTGTATTATACACCATTGTGACACAATTGAAGTAACTAAGCCATGCCCTCCTAAGAAAGAAGAGGAAAAAGCTTATCTCTGATTTAATTCCCTTAAAAGTTGCCAGGAATGCGCATAGCATAGTCATGAACACAAACTTAGCTGACAGGGATATTTAAGGTAATACCCAGATTATCATCTTCAAATTGAAATGGACCGTGAAAATTTTTCTATGTTTAACATGACAAGCCCAGTGAATGACCTAACAGCATTCTATTAATTTGTTTTGCATTTTTTAACTCATCAGTAAAGAGCATATAATTCTAGCACTATGTGATATGCCACAGAAATGTATTTCACTAAAACATTCATCAAAGTCATAGAGACTCACTCAGCTGATCGAAACACTTATTCTACTGTATGTCAGTGAGATATTTTGCATCATACTAAAAAACTTGTAGAGGGGTGTCATTGTGCATTTACTCTATTTCAGACCTCACTGGCTTTTGCTTACAAAAAATAGATATAGTACCCCTATAATATGGTGAAATTCACACCTCGTTGTCCACTGACCAAAGCTAGATTAACAATGGGGCAGGTGTAGCTGAATTGTCAGGTCTCCTTAAAATGCAGACCCATAAATTCTCAATCTCCAGGTCCAATAGGCTGAACTGGATGGACCTGGAAATTGAGATGTACCCAGTGAGTGAGAAGTACCAGATATCAAGTTTACTTCATATTTTGGTGGCTTTGTTTCCTGTGCAGTATTTCCCCAGAGTTGGGATGCCAAGCAAGTGCCTAAAGTCTCTACTGGCTATTGCTGTACATAAGAGAGTAATTACACACTATATGATATTATGTGACAAGTGATGCTATGAAAATATCTGCTGCTTCAAGTTATAAGTGTACTAATGTTTGGTGTGCATGCAAATAAACTGTTTGAAGAACCTCTGGTGCCCAACGTGTATTTAAAGATACAGATGCTACTTCTAATGTAAGGTGGGGCCTATCTTCTGAGAGCTAGAATCCAAAGGATGGATGCATGCAAACACCAAGCTGAGTGAAAATAGCATTACACTATGCTACTAATGATTTGGAATTTAAAGCCAGATGATTGGATATACCCGCTTGTTGGTGGTTCTGTATTTAAAATCCATGAAAATTTCCTTTACGTGTGTGAATTCCAATCTGACTTTGTGAGATCAAGACCAATATTGTTGCCTGGTTGACCATGATTTGCCCCCCCCCCCCAACACTCACCTCCAACAGCGTTCCAGCGACGCACCTCCTCTGATGAGGTAATTTGAATGCAACGGTGCTCCTTGGCTGCTTCAGGTCTTGTCGGCAGTATTCATCAGCTGCCGGCAAGACCCGAACATCTAAGGAGTGCAGTCGCATTCAACTTACCTCATCAGAGGAGGTGTGTCGTTGGAACGCTGTTGGAGTTGAGGGGGGGGGGGAACGGAGCAAAGAGGGGGGGAGGCGCGGAGCAAAGGAGGGGGGAGGCACGGGGCAAAGGGGGAGGGGGCGGCATGGGGCAGGGGAGGGGCCCAGGGCACCAATAGGGCCAGGACCGCCCCTGCTTATCAGTGAGGTTAGGCTGTAAAGAGCAGTATACAGTGCTCATCCTTCTTATACCCAGGTAAAATGCACACTGACCATACAATGTATGTCCAGTTACAATGTGCAGCCTCCGTTCTCCTTGCACCCAGATGCAGTGCATACTGCCCCCGTTCTCCTTGCACCCAGATGCAGTGCATACTGCCCCCGTTCTCCTTGCACCCAGATGCAGTGCATACTGCCCCCATTCTCCTTGGATATTTGGGTGACCTAATAACTATGTATAAATAGATCTTTGTACTGACCTCTAATATATCTCACAATCTATTTATACCAAGAACTGTAAGTATTACAAGGGGGCATCCTCTACATTTA